>SGQK01000019.1:2415-260640 GCA_004216415.1 Aeminium ludgeri
CCCCCCCCCCCCCCCCCCCCCCTCCTCTCCTCCGCGGTCCGATCCAGCAACCCTCCTCTCCCACATGACACGAAGGGTGTGTGATGAGTGGTGAGTGGTGGCGGCGGCGAAGACGGGGTCGGTCCTCGACGTCTCGCCTCTCGCGTCGTCTTCGGCCCACTGACTCGCTCGCCTGCGCGCCGGCGGATCTCTCTCCACTCCCTCGCAGCGTGCGTCGGGGGCGTGCGTCGCCTGCTGGGCCACTCACATCCACCACCTCGACGCCCTCGCGAGAGATGTGCGGAGACGGGGTCGGCTCTCTCGTTCATTCATTCATGCCTCGCCGCCCGCCCCCCGCCGCTCTCCCGCCACGTCTGAAAGTCTGCTCTTACTTTCCCGCTCGTGGGTGCTCCTGGTCGTCCGCGTGCGCCTTCGGCTCCTTCACTACGACTATTACCACTGCTCCCACTGGACCGATCGGAAAAGGTAATTCGCGCGAGAATAGCCCTCTATTCGTGCCGATGGTGTCGTCATATGGAGGCCCCGAACTTATGAGTGCGAAGCCTGACGCCCTCCCCAACCCAAGCGATCCGATACCAGTCCCAAGAACATGATGGTGGTGAAGTAAAGACAACGGCAAAGACAGGAGACCTCTATATTCTGGTCGCGACCCCCGCCCCCCCCCCCCCCACCGGTTTGGAAGCATATACCCCACTCTGCCACACCCTTCCCCGTGGATTTCGACGCAACATACCGCTCCGCGAGACCTCACCAATGGAGACGAGTCCGCCTGATTCAGCGTCGCTGCACAGACGACAAAGTGTGTACACCAACCCTAGTTCACATCCCTCGACCACCTCGAGTTCCTCGCCTGACGAGCTCACGGCCGACACCGCCATCACACCCGAAAGCGAGAACGATGATCCGACGTCGGCGGTAGATCCCAAGATTGAAGAGCTGGACGACGACACGCTACACAACATCACGGAAGCGAAAGCCGAAGGCGCCGTCGCCGAGCAGGCCGTCCTCCCCACGCCCCCGCGCAAGAGAGGTCGGCCGCGGAAACACCCCATTGTCGAGCAGAAGAAGGCGTCACATGCGCGGTCCAAGACGGGGTGTGGGACGTGTCGGAGACGAAAGAAGAAGTGCGACGAGACGAAGCCCGTTTGTGTGAACTGCGAGAAGAATAATGTCGTCTGCGACGGGTACGAGCCGAAGCAGCAGTGGAGACCGGGCAAGGCGAAGCAGGTGACGCGGAGGAATACCATGCCCACGGAGCTGCCGTTGCTCGTGGAGGGGGTAGACGGGAGCGTCGATCAGATGTTTTTCCAGCACTTTACCTGTCGGGTTGGGAAGGTGCTGTCGCTGACGGACGGGCAAAATCCGTTTTTGGAGATGATTGTTCCGATGGCGATGCAGCATCCCGGGCTGATGCACAGTCTGCTGTATCTGTCATCCAGCTGTCTGCTCGCCAACGCGGACATGTCGAGGTGGGAGTGGGAGGAGCGATCTGGCCACCACAGCACCCGAGCCATGCGTCTCCTCAAGGAAGACCTCTCGCAGACAACGCAAGACTCCAGCGGCAACGACGAAGGCACGCTCGCCCCCGTGACCGACCCCTCCATCGCCCAAACCCTCGTCCTCTGTCTCCAAACCGTCTGTGCCGGGGACGTCACAGGCAGCTACCGCTTTCACCTGGACGCCATGAAGACCATGCTCACCCGCCATCACCAATCGCTCCCCAACGAGCAGCTCCGCCAGTTCATCCTCGAATTTCTCCTCTACCACGACTACAGTTCCTCCATCACCTCCCTCCTCAACCCCCTCGACCAACGCTCCGTCGACCTGATGACCGACTTCCAACTTCCCGAATTCATGATCCAACCCCAAGCCGGCGCCCTCCTCGGCGTCCTCGACGGCCTCTTCGGCTTCATCTCCCGCATCCGCCTCCTCCGCGACCAAATCCGCGCCCGTCGTCAGGCCGGCCCCCCACCCACCTCCACCTCCACCTCCACCACCTCCCCCACCCCCGCCCCCAGCGCCGCAGCCGGCATGCACTGGTGGGACGGCAACATCGTCAACGACGCCTTCGCCATCGACAACGCGCTCCGCCAATGGCGCTGCTACCACCCCCCGGACTCCCCCCGCTACGCCGCCTCCCTCCTTTACCGCCAATGCACCTGGATCTACCTGCACCGGACAATCCAGCTCTCGCGCCCCTCGCCCACTTTCCAGCAAGCCGTCGACGAAGGCCTCGGCTACCTCCGCATGCTGCCCTGGGAAACCGACGACGGCGGCAGCACGCAGAGCATCCTCCTCATGCCGCTGTTTTTGCTCGGGTGCGCGGCGTTTGAGCCCAGTCAGCGGCCGGAGATTTCGGCCGCGTTTCAGCGTCTGCAGGATTGGAGTGAGTTGGGCAATATCAAGTATGCGCGTATGATTGTGGAGCAGATTTGGGGGATGATGGATGAGGGAAGGGAGGCGGAGACGTGGGATTGGGAGACGATTATTGCGAGGAGGGGGTGGGATTTTTTGGTCACTTGAGTTGTGGCACTTTCTTGGGGGGTGGGGGAGATGGTTTTGGTTGGATGGGTGGATGAATTTTATGGTGGGCGAGAGGTGGCTGCTTTGAGGAAGGCGGATATATTGATTCGGCAGCGGGGCGGGGATCCTCAGAAGCGGCTGGGATGTCTTCGCTGCTTGCTGCAAAGAAGAGTTCCGTCGTTCGTTGGGGGTCTCCCGTCATCCACACAGGGGCGGGCGCGGTCGGGGCGTATCTGGAATGGTGTACATTGGGATGGGGATTGCTTTTTGGTTGGCGCGAGCTGTGAGGCTTGCTGCTTTTCCACGGTCAGGCTGGGGGCTGTAGGAGGGGGGGCATAGACAACAATGGGCGGTTCCGGTTTTGGGCTTTTCGGGGGTGGTTGAGGGACAACTTTTGGGTCCAGGAGGTGGTGGAGAGATATGAGCAGAAGTCAAATGCGGCTGTGAGATGAGGGGGGGAGCAGCTGAAGCGGATCGCATCGGGAGGCTGTCATGTTTTCATGAGGTGGTCGTAATGATTTTCTCTGTTATCTTAACGAAAATATCTTCGCTCTTCTTCTTGTTGGTTTTCTCGACACCTTTCTCTCACGTGCATTCCTACCGCCGAGGTTTTGCGAGCGCAGTCGAGCGTCTGAGGCGCAGTCAAAACTTCATCGCGGCTCTTCACGTTCCCGTCGTCCAATTTGTCGTGCTGCTCGTTGAAGACGGGGGTGAGAAAGATGCTCTCTTTGGAACGTCGCGGTGTCGAGCCTGCTTCGAAACCGTGCGTTCGCCTCGCCGTCGATTTCGTTGTGCAGTCCTTTTGGGCTGGGGGTTCCTTCGTCCGGTGTCGTTTCGGGCTTGGGTATCAGGGCACCAGGGCATCAGGGCATCAAGGCATCAATCAGGGCGCGGCGGGGGCTTTTGTGTGGTGTGCTGTCGCTGGATGCCAGCAATAACCCTTTGTTGTATCCCGAGCAGTCGGTGTTTAACTCATCCCATGCCACTCTCACTGGCAGACGACAGACGCTTTGTGAGCCACCTACCTTCCTCATTCGATTCGACTCGGTCGCACCCCGGCACGTGAGGTGGTTAGGTGGGTGATCGGTCTGGACGTGTGGCGGGTGCCGAGATGAGGTGCAGTGGGGAGATGGGGTACGTCATTCGCTGCAGGTGGGGGGAGGGGGCCAGCCAAAGCGCCAACCCAGATGGCTGGTGGATGAGGTGAATGCTGGTGGGTGTCTCACTCCTCAACCACCACCACATCACACCACACCACACCTCGCCCACCATCAACGCCGCCGCCGCCGTACAGATACCGATACCCGATACTCGATACCGATGCCAATCCATCCATCGCGCAATCACCACCGCGCACTCTTACGCCCCGCACCCGCTTCACCGGCGCCGACTGCGTGAAGGCAGCCCCGTGACACGACAGCCACTGCCCACATCATCCCCCTCAGCAGCCCTCAGCCCTGCTCAACGACCTCCTCAGCGACACCCCCTCCGCCTGAAGCCCGCCGACATCCTTAACCCTCCTGACATCCGCTACACGATCCGCTCCACGGCTGAAGAACCCCATTCCGTGGAGAGCACGCCGAGGCCTTCACCCCCTCCATTCCGATACCACCGACACTTTCTCCCCTCTTACCCCTCCCCGCCGCCATGTCGCGTTCCGTGTACAGCGGCCGCGAGCGCGACTACGAGTACGGCGACGAGCCGCGCCGCTCCTACACCACCGTCAAGCGCTACACCGTGCCCGACAACATCCGCTCCAACCTGCAGGGCAGCCAGCTCCAACATGGAGACCACGTCGATGACACCAAGATCGTCGTCCGCCGCGCCGAGAACACCTCGTCGCGCGATGACCGCGACTACAACTATGCGGACCAGGATCGGGGATACCACGAACAGCCGCGTGGATACCAGGAGCAACCCCGCTACGCCGAGTCCAACCGCTACCGCGATGCCCAGCCACCACCGCGCAGGACCGAGGATGACTTTCATTTTTCCTACACCGAACGCGAGAGGGAGCCGCCTAGGAGGGATATCCCGTATCGGGTGCTCGAGCGCGATGACGACCGCCGCGCGACCAGGAGCGAGGTTCGTCTGACGGAGCGCGATCGCGAACAGTACCGCGCGCCGTCTCCGCCGGGCCAAGAACGGAGGAGCGAGTGGCGGTTTGAGCGCGAGCGGGACTTTTCCCCGCCGCAGCGAAGGCGGGAGGAACCGCCTTACGATGTGCAGCACTACACCAAGAACACCGAGTACTTCTCCGACCCGCCACCGCCGGCACCCGCACCGCAGCCCATCATCATCAGGGAGTCTGCACCGCAGGGACCCATCATCATTCGGGAGGAGCGTCGGGATCCTGCGCCCATCATCATTCGTGAAGAGCGTCGCGAGCCTCAGTACGAGTTCGTCGAGCGAGAGGAATTCAAGGATGACCGCCAGTCGCTGGTAAAGCGCGAGGAGCCTCCCCCGCCCGCCCCCGTGCCGCAGGACGAAGACTATTTCTACGAGCGCCGCATCCGAGAAATGGATCGTCCGCCTCGTGGAAGGGACGATATTCGCCCGCGAGACAGTGCTTCTAACTACAGCAGTGACGACAGCTACGAATACGTCCGCCGTGAGCGGACCTATGATGACGAACCCCGGGAAAATCACCACAAGCGCCATCTGGCGGAAGGCGCGCTTGCGGGTGCAGGGGCTGCGACCATTCTGCGTCATCATCGCCGCTCCAGGGGCGAGGAGACTGGAGGCCGTGTCAAGTCGGGTCTGGCTGGGGCGGCTGTGGGTGCCCTCGGCGCCGAGGCCATCTCTCGAGTCCGCAGTCGCCGCCGTGGGTCACGGAGTCGATCGCGTAGTAGCTCCTTCGACGACCGCCGCCCCAGGCACCGCCACCGCTCTCAGTCGCGGCGCCACTCGCGCTCGCGTTCGCATTCGAAATCGCGCTTCCCTTCGTTGTCGCGCAAGCAGCAGCTCGGCGGGCTGGCTGCGGTCGCTGCTGTGGGCGCGCTTGCCGGATACGCGCTGAATAACAAGAACAAGAACAACGAGACTGTCATCGTCAATGACGGGCCACCCCGTCGCAGCAGGTCTCGCAGGAGCCGCTCTCGACGCAGCATGTCCCGCAGGCGCGGTGGTAGCCCCGATAGCTACATGTCTGGAAGCGACGCACCCAAGGAAGGAAAGGGAGGCGACCAGAGCAACCGACACATCGCGCAAGCCGGTCTGGCATCCGCAGCCGCCGCCGGACTCTGGCAAAAGGTCCGATCGAAGAGCCAAAGCGGCCGCAGCAAATCTCGCCACCGTAGCAAGTCGCGCGTCAAGCAGGGCGTGCCCATCGTGGGCGCCGGGCTCGGCGGCGCCGCGCTCGCAGGTCTGTATGAGAAGAACAAGGCGGGCAAGGAGGCTAAGAAGAGGGCAGTCGTCGAGGACGAGATGAATCGGGGCAGACGGCGCAGCAGCCGCTCAAGGAGTAGGTCGGTCCCGGCCCCGCACCCCCATGATCGCAGAGGCGTTAGTGGTGACAGGGACATGGTAGCGTACGGTGGTGACCCGATTTACCCCGAAGACCAGCGCGCCTATCAGAGCGACGAGGAGCCCGGCCGCTACAGGCGTCGGCACGGCGGCGGGAGCAGCCACAGTGGCAGCTCCCCTGACACCCGGAGGAGGCGCAGTCGCAGCGGGTCGAGGGGTAAGAACCTGGCGGCTGGCGGTGCGGCGGCCGGGATTGCTGGGTTGGCTGCGCATGAGATTGGGAAGCGGAGGGAGCGGAAGAGGAATTCGCGGTCGAGGGAGCGGTCCCAATCGAGAGATCGCTCGCGGTCGAGGAGTCGTGAGTGATGTGCTATGTCCGTCCTTTTTGAGATATATGTTGACAACCCCCCCCCCCCCCCCCCAGGCGTGCGACATGACGATGACCCCTATGACGACCGCTACGCCGCCGACCCGTACGCCACGCCGCCCCAGGGCTACTTGCCGCCGCAGCAGAACGTAGGCGGCGATTACGCGCCCCAGCCCGCTTACCCGGGGGGTAATTACTTCCCGCCCCCGCCCACAGGCGCCCATGCTTACGCGCCCGCCGACCACTACGCCAATGACCCCTACGCGACCGCGCCCGCCGCCGCCGGCCCCACGCCTTACCCAGCCTACAACCCGGCCGACTACGCCCAACCCAACGCCCCGCAGCCCATACCCTACGGCGACCCACGAGGCGGCTATCCGGAATCCGAGCACACGCTCGGCGGGCCCTACGCCAACGACACTTTCGCGGGCGACACGCGCTACCACGGCCCAGACGACGTGGGCGTCCCGCGGGGCGAGGACCCCGCCAGGCGCCGCGGCGGGCCAGAGAATGTGAGTCAGCGGCCTTCTCCTCATGCAACACCCTCGCACACACCTTCGCATTCGCACGAGCGGTCCGGTGGTGAGCCCGCCGACGCCGCGACCGTCGCGGGCGCGCAGCAGGCGGAAGCAAGCGAGCGCCGTGAAGCGCGCCAGCAGCAAGAGATGGACGACGGGCGGCGCGCGCGCGGCCGCGCCGCTGTTGACGCGGGTGCGGATGCGGGTACGTCTGCGCGCCGTCTGGGCTGATGAGCTCCGGGCGGCGTGGTGCTACTCCCGCAGCGATGCCTGTTTTTTTGCCCCTTTTTTGCCCCTTTCTTGCCACTGCATCCCTTGGTTTATTGCTTCACGCGCTCATCCACTCACACTCACTCGTTCCTATCAACCCCCCCGGAGGAAACTCCCGCTGACCAAGCCCCTTTCCTCCACCACAGATGGCATAACCCACTCCCGCCCCCGCTCCACCTCCCGCGTGCGCTTCGACCTCGGCGCCAACGAATCGCACTCGCCCGAAATGCACCGCCGCCGTCGTCGAGGCGACCGAGACCGTCGCGACGACTTGCGGGCCGACAACCGAGCGAACCGCAACGAAACCGAGTCCCCCGCTCTGATGCACGACCAGTTCGACCGCACACCCGCGAGCTCGATCGCTAGTCCCGTTTCTGCGGGCGCGGGTGCGGATCGTGATCGTGACCGTGATCGTGACCGTGATCGTGACCGCGGACGCCGAAGCGAAGACAAACGCAGCGGCCGCCGCAGCGGCGGCGGCGGTGGTCGCGGCAGCAAAAACAACGACGACGACGGCAACGATTCGGACGGTACGGTCGAGCTGCCGGCGCGGTTCGATCGGGAGGGTAATCGGAAGGCTGATGGGGAGGGCGGATTTGAGGGGAGGATGGGGCAGCTTTTGGAGGGGTTTTTGGGCGGGGGGAAGGGTGGGGATGGTGGTGGGGTGGGGGATGGCGGGAGAGGGGATGAGGGGGAGAGGAAAAGAAGGCGGAGGGGGAGGGAGAGGGAGTAGGGGGTAGGGGCGTGCGGGAGGGCAAGTGGGGTTGGTGGTGGGGTGGGGGTTAAATGGGAAAGGGCTGGGGTAAAGTGGTTTACGTGACGAGTGACGACGGACAGACGCACGGCTGTTGACACGACTTTTACGAAACGAAGCGAGATGCGAACGGGGGCATGGACTTCATACGGGCAGCTCAGGTGGCTGCTACGAGACGGAGGTCTCTTCACGATAAACGTTTTTACCCCCACCTCTCCTTTCCCCGCCCCTTTTCCCCTCTCTTCGCCCTGTCAAGTATGGTGGAGAACAAGCTACACCACCCCACAGTCTCCTGGCCCACGAAAGCGTTCTCGACTTTCCCGTTTGGCTGCCTCAAAAACTAAACCATTCCTCCCGCTCATCGCCATTCCATCGCCGCAATAGCATCCCGCGCCATCGAGCGCCACCGCGCCCGCTCCATACGCTCCATACGCTCTACAGGAACTGAGAGAGTGCGCGCCGTCACATATTCGCCGGCGCTGACGCGGTAATTGAAAGGCAGAGAGGGAGGTCAAAGAAGCAACGAGAATGACACTCGAAGAAAGTCAGGCAGAGCTCGCAGCCCAAACGGCACGCGATGGGCGAATCCAGAGAGGAGATACGGAGAGCAATGGCCCAAAGGCGCAAAAGCCGTCGGCTTCAAAGGGGTTGGGCGACGTATATATGATGTACGCAGGGGAGGCGAGGGGGAGGCGATGCTATGGTAGGAGGTGCTGCTGTTGGTTTTATTATGATTGCTTGGGGCGGACTCGTTGGTTGCATTCATGTGTAGGTTATTTAAAGTCTGGAGGGTCAAGTCGCGAAACATCATTCGAAAGAAAGCATTACCTAGGTACATATACTCATATAGTCTCGAGATAGTACTGTAGATGAGGGGCTGAAATGCCAAGACCAAAGTCACGTGGTCAGGGGCTACATTCACGCTCATGTGATCAATTGTCTTCCCCTGTCTCTGCGTGTTGTGAAGTCCTTCCACCTTCTTTGCTGCCCTGCCCCATCCTCAACGATCACTGAATATTGAACTACCAGCTGCCCATAATCGACTGATAGTACTGAGCTACAATGGGCGACTCGCTTTTACCGCACGACTCATCGCCGCCAGGCGACTTGAATGCGCAACAAGAAGACTGCAACGAAACCAAGAGCAGCGAGATTGCGGTTCCAGATCTTCCAACATTCGACGAGATCTTGGCCTCAACCGAACGTCTGAGCGCCCCAGACGCCTCAGCACAAGTCGTCCGTGTCCGGTCCCAATATGCCGTCAAATACGGCGGCAACGTTTACAAGCTCGAAGCAGATAACCTACGTTTCTTAGGTTCGCATTTTCCCGGATTCGTGCCGAAAGTCTACGCCGACTTCTACCACGCGGAGACAGGGCAGACATTCATCATCATGGAGCACCTCGAAGGCGAAACCCTGGAATCCCTCTGGCCGTCTCTTAACTCTGCGGAGAGGAAGGCCGTCTGCGTTCAGATCCGCGAGATAATGAAGAAGGTCCGCGCGCTGCCTGAGCCGGGATACATTGGCTCTGTTCACAGGCAGCCATGTCAAGATGGGGTGTTCTTCATTTTCGAGAGGCAGGATCCCATGATCCACGGCCCCTTCGCATCGGAAGAAGACATGGTCGAAGGTATGCTGCGCAAGATGGCGGAAGACGAGCCTGAGCAGCACATCACATTGCTGCGAAAACTTTTGCAGACGACCTTGAGGGGCCACAAGACCGTGTTTACTCATGGGGATCTTCAGCCGAAGAACGTGATGGTGCGAAGAAAAATGAAGACTGGAGATGAGGTTGAGTCGGCTTCGGGTTTCGAGGTCAAGATCATCGACTGGGAGATGTCAGGCTGGTACCCGGAATTCTGGGAGCACTGCAACGCAACAATATGCGGGCGATTCAAGGCAGAATGGCTTGGGGCTGTCGAAGAGATTCTGGAGCTTTGGCCTGCAGAGTACCTGATGATGATGCAAATTCGGCACATCGTGTTTTACTGAATGGATGAGCCATTCATCATAGGTGGATATTGCCCACTGCATGACTCACATTGTTGCAAGGCAAGTGTTCGAGACGGTGGAGATACTGGACGCAAACACTGGATCCAGCGAGAAGCAACGCCATGTTACATCAACTCTGAATCTGGTGCACGTGAACTTCCTCTATCAGCGTGCCTTCCCAACTCTTCGCCCGCGTCCTTTACGATCCCTTGGCCTATATTGCCCTGCACCGAAACGTCGCTTTGACCACGGAGCTGCAAAATCTTTAGCATCGCTCTGCTACCTGTGTTCTATGGTAATGAGCAAAGGCGCCGTTGCAAAGATTGCGAGGGGCTCATACCTTTTCGGAATATCAAGTTTTCTTCACAATGCCTTCCGCGACAAGCTTTTCCTTGGCCTCTTTGACCCATTCACCGCAGCGTCGAACCGGTTTTGTTCGGTCGAGACGATCCCCGTTCAGCTTGAGCTGGGCACCTGGTACAGGAACGGTCTCGCAAACTGCCTCGAGCCGATGTAGGTCGTCCCGATGGACGACGCCGATGTGGACCTTCGAATTCCTGACGAATGTGGCCGAAATGTCGGGGAGATTGCTCTTTCTGGTCTCGTACTCCATGCCTCTCAGGATGTTTCCGACGACGTGGAAAAGTGCGCCGCTTTTTCCAGTGTCGGTTTCCACAAAGATGGCGACATGGTTGGGCTTGCCCTGGTACTGGGCCGTGTAGACGTTGTAGGACATCCTGGACAATTGTATGATTCGCGAAATTGAAAAGACAAGTGCAGATGAACCGAGAAATTGGAGTTGAGAATGAAGATGATGATGTCGACTTCGTCGCGGTTCGGATTTGGCGAAATTGCTGCTGTTTATTGCCTTATTTTGACAAGAAAAGACAGGTCTCGCATTTTATGACTCTGCTGGTCGAGTCTGCGCTTCAACTTTGACGCCGACGAGGATTGCCCCTGCGTGCCATGATCCACATCAAACTTGCGGGAACGGCCAGTCTCGACCATTCATTCGTCGTCAAATGCACCGCCCGGTTCACAGCGCTATCGCGTCTCCTCTCATCGCGTCTCACGCTTCTAGAACCATGCGGGATACCGTCGAGGAAGCTCTCCGGCCTATCGCTCCCCCCGGGCGGCACGCTGAAGCCGTAGACGGTAAAGCCTAGCTATTTCGGTTTTCAAAACGAATCGTCCGACAAGCCACTGTGTAAAGTCCACATGCAGCGGCAAAGTCGAACGCAAGATCATGGCGCAGTTGTTTCACTGCTTTCGGGAGAGCCTTCACCCGCTCGACTCTTCCATTGGATCAAGAAGGCTACAGCTACCTAGCGAACTAGCTAAGGTACAGCCTCGCTTTCTGAGCAATCCTAAGCTACCGCCGAAGGCTACCTCTGCTACGTGCTTAAACACACCTTCCACGCCACATGCTCGCAGTAGGCGAGACACTAGCACGCCTCGCATTGCGGTTGTTGATTGTTCCATCGGAAGCACCATTCTCTAGCCAGCGGCCATAGGCAGTCGTTGCAACAACGTCGCGCGCTGCAATGACGCGTGTAGCCGGCCGAGAGCGGAGGGGCTCAAGATACCGGTGCCGGACATAGGACAATGGTGGAATAGGGCAGAGGAAGAACGACTGCGCAAGACGGCGGGGTAGGAAGGGCGCTTATAAGTTCGGCGGTTCTAAGGGTGGGGCTGTCCTTGCACGGGTAGAAATTAGCCATACATGTGGTGTGGACCAGTTCGTTCCGCTCCATGGGCTGGACTTCCCAAAACCTCTTTTTATTAGAACTCTGCCAGCGCCCTGTTTCGCCTGCAAGGTAGCTACCCCTAGATACAGGTGCAGCGTTTGGCGCGTGTCACGTGCAAAGCCCGCGGTTTGAAAGCCATTGCACTCCCGCGTCGCCCCGGCCCCATTCCTCCATCTCCTACACTTCACTTCAATGCGCATACTCAAAATCGAGGGGTCCTTTGTCTTAAGCCAATCTACGGACATCTTTCCCTCTGCACGAGATAGCGCAGAGAAAAAACAACGCGCCTGCCAATGCCGACCGGCATTTTGCCTTCGACCAACAAGGAGCCTCTGGCCGACCTACCTACCGCAGTGTACACCACAGCAGTCGAGGCCCCTCCTTCTCAACGTTCGCAATCGTGCGAAAGACATTTTTGTCAATCACTCGATAGTCAAGATGTCATCTCTGGCGGCTGCACGGGCATCGTCGAGCGTCTTCCTTGTGGCCACGTACGCATACGACCTTACCATAGAGAAAGCACGGATCCAAAAGGAGCGCGCAACACTACGGAACATGCTCGCAGCAAACGGGATATACGAAGGGAGATCGACGTCTATCTCCGAGTCAAAGACAAACTGCACTTCTTGGAAATGGTTGATCACTCGCACGAGGAAGGTGTCATCGTGTTGCAGGGCATGCTGGACCACACCATGTTTGACCACTTCAGGTCTAGCTCCGCAGTCTCGAATATGCAGCGCTTGAAGTGGGCCTATGATGTCGCCAATGCGCTATCCGCGCTCCACGCATCGTCTGTCATTCACGCGGATCTCCATCCTCGCAACATCTTGCTCGACGAGGAAGCGCGCCTCTATCTGATTGACTTCTCGGGATCGTGCATCGACGGGAAGTGCGGCTTTGCCATGGAGAGTCTAAGATTCTGCTCTCCGCACAGTCACCTTTCTGACCCTACTATGCGGACGGACCTCTTCGCTCTCGGCTCGACTCTGTATGCGATTATGGTAGGCATGGAACCATATCAAGATCTCGTCAATTCAGAGGTAGAAGAACGTTTCGAGCGGGAAGAATTCCCAACAACCAGCGGGATTTGTTGTGGCGACATCATTCGAAAAAGCTGGCGTGGTGAACTCCAGACTGCCGAATGTGTTCGAAAAGCGCTCCAAACGCTCCTCGAGAGTGCGCAGGGCTGATGAGTCCCGTACACACGCAGTGATGGTACATATAGCCCGACAAGACCGACGACGCTTATGAACCGTTGTTTCCGCCGCATGCGATCGCAAAGCACACGTGATGACCATCCGCGGCCACTTCAGCCAACCTTGAAACCAGTATGCGGCACAGCATCGGCTTGGGACACCCTGGGTGCACCGATGGCAAGGCTGTTGACGTCAGATGCTGGTTGCACGATCGAGTTCTGCAGGAACAATGTTGAACTCAGAACTGCGTACAGGTGAGGTACGTTGTTCCGAGAGGACAGGACTTCAATGAGGGTTTGATGCGACTCACGAGTTTTTGCAATTGCTGCCTGTTTGCAAGGGCAAACAAAACGCCCCAAGCCAGATGTTGTGGCCTTCGGCGGCCGCCCACATAAAATCCCAACAAACCTGCCAGGCGTGGGAGCCTGACGAACCACCTGTAGACAAGAGACCACAGATCATGCACTGACTCCACAGTGCGGACTCCGTCTAGCTCACGTCTTTTAGTGCGAGTACAGTAGAAGGGCGACTCTGTCTTCTGTGGCGATGCCGGCAAAGAGCCTGCCTACGTCGTGTATGCTGACTCGCTTGTAGGTTTCATGGACGACTTCACGACCTTCAGGTTCTTTCCTTCCCTCTCTCATGGTCTGTCGAGCACCTAACACATATATCTGTGCCCCGTATAGATTTGTACCATCAGTCTCCTTTCGCGTGGACTTTGCAACATGATGGATAAGCGTGACTCAAGCCAATTTCCGCTTGTTTCCTCTTCATCCTTGGTCACATCTTTTAATGAGCACCTCCTGTTCAATTTCCTTCCAAAACAAGCGACGCAATCATATCGGCCAAAACCCGCTCAACCACATCCCTATCCATACACCCCAACCCCGGATCATTCCTGACCTCCGCCCTAGTCTCCGCCCCCACAAAAGCAGCCTCCACCAGCCGGTCCTTCTCCAATCCGCTGATGGTCGCGTTCCCGGTCAACGCGGGCTTGATTAAGCGATCGGCCTCCTCGCACATTGCCAGCGTCATCTTGTGCATGCGCGCCGCGCCGTTGTTGTCGCGCTGCTTCTTTTGGCTGAGCGAGACGGAACCGGAGCGCCCGCTGCTGAGCAGGTTGGTGGTCCAGCGGGAGTTATTTTCGGCCGGGGGACCGAGACGTTTTTCTAAGGCGCGATCCAATGTTGGGCGGGTGGTAGCCGCGGAGGGTTCGTTCTGGATGGGGCGTGGGTGTCGAGAGGTAGAGCTGGTGCTGTTGGCTTTTCTGTCGATTTTGGGCTGGCGCGATACTTTCGCTAAGAGTTGATATTCTTGCTGTCCCCAGTTCAAAGACTTCCGGTCGTTGACAGGCGTTTGTGCTTTCGAGACTACGGGATGCTGCTCTTTCGTGCCCGTGTTGCGGTTAGGAACACGCTCGCCCCTCTTTGCGATCGTTCTTTCTCGTCTCAAGCAGCCGCGTTCTTGCACCTGTGATCGAGCTACTCTCTTCGCGGCCAGTCAGTCCGTCCTCGCCGATTATCTGCATGTCTGGCTTTCAAAGCCTTCTCTCGCTCACTTCGAAGCGCTTCCCGAAAGGCGACATCGCGTGCGTGTAAGTAGGCGAGAGTTTCTGGCAGGCATTGAGGCGGAACAGAGTTTCTCAATCTTCGGCGAAGTGGGCGAAGCGCTCCTGGAGCAACTAATCGGACGGAGTCTGAACCTTTTGGAAGAGAAAGGTGTGTAACTCCCGCAAATATTCGCAGGGCGCTTTGTCCGGGTGGATCTTGAGAGCGAATGCACGGTAGACGTCGTGGGAGTCGGCCTCGGTCGTGTCATTTTGGACGCCAAGTACGGTGGATTGGCAATTTCCGTGCTTGGTTTGTAGGTACAGAGTAATGCAAGACGTGATTTGAGGAAGGAGTATGGCCCTGGCGTGCTGTCGTAGAAGATTCGAGGCTTGGAGGCGTCGGTGGTGTGATATTTAAACCATGACAGCTGAAGGGTGTCTCATTAGGTTGCCATGGTATCGTTCGCCCTGACCCTTGGTTCACGATTCCGCGAGAACAGATTCATGAAGGCTGCCAGTTGCCTGTCAGCACTCGCTCGTGATGTACTAAGTTCGGGGCTCCGGAAAAGTCAAAAGTCACCCCAGAACGACAGTATTGTTCGCACGAAAAATGTTGGCCAGAATCTCGAATGTCGGAAGTGATAGCTGGTCGGAGGCAAGGAAACGCGAGCAGGGTTCACATCTCCACTGACGAGCAACAGAGTTAATTCGCACCATCGATTGGGCTTTGCTGGCCTCGTTGATGTCGGCGGTGCGTACCACTCAGCGCCGCCCAAGTGGAAGGTACTCGCTTGGTCACTTCAACTTCGTCAGGCGAGTCTTTTCTGCGGATGGCGTTAGCTGGGTTGTGCGGCTGAGGTCGCCTCGGCTGCAGACTGCCTCGGGCAATCGTGAGCCGCTGGCACCACAATAATGCATGAGCGTCGAAGAGGCAAACATGAAATTCCTCAGGTGAGCGACAGTCATCACCCGTGTGATCATGGCACCTTGAAACAGATTCCAGGCGGTTTGGGCAAGATCTCAGCACAGTCAACGCGGTTGGTGCAAGACGAGCAGTTCCGGCGTTAGATGGCGTCCGTACAAGTCCAGCTCGCCAGCTTGAAGTTCGATAAAGATGATCGACCCTACACCCCGGCGAACCGCGACTTGGGCCCGCACAATGTGTTCGTTGAAGACGGATGCGGCGTCCTCGGTCTCAACGACTTCGTCGCCATCATAACGGCTCCGATCGATGTCGTAGCGCAGTTTTCCCTATACTTGAGATTAGAGCATTCAATCCCGCGGCGTGTTGAGACGGGCGTGTTCGTGCGTCTTGCAGACCTGCTACGGTAGTGTCCGATGCGGCTTGTGGCGGTGATGCATGTCGCAGCAGTCCGTGACGAACGTGTAGCATTCGACAGTGTCCGGACCTGGCATCCACTGCTCTCAGCATCAAAACGAAAGAGAAGACGTAAAACATGAGCAAAGAGGGTCTGAGCCTCTGGTCCGAGTCTCCGCGAACGTGAGAGAGCTGGAGGCGATGAGCGGGCTGCTAGCATTGTCTCTGGGTCTTGCTGCTGCGGGGTGCTAGCTCATCATGACCATGGCTTTCATCGCACATCTGAGCGAGCAGGCGCTCATGCCGTTGATATCTGACCATGGCATTTGATGATGAATGGGTGTGGGGAAGAAGATCGAGCGAAGTCGACGGACGGGCAGATGGCGGCTCGGAAGGCGCGGAGCCGGCTCCGGTCCGCGCCATGACATATGTAAATGCCACCTCAGCCGGCCTCACGGACTCGAATATGATCACCACAGGCTGCCCGCGTGGATTACAGAACGATTGAGTGAAAGGAAGTGACACTCTGCGAGTTCCAACGCCTTTTCATTCATTCGTAACCCGTTAGCAACGTTCCCAAAACTTTCGACACGAAAAGACAGCCCCATTAACCCGTCAAGTGTACACTTCTTCTTCCTGACCACGACCACTACAACCTCGCGAGCCCAACAGTTTCTTTGGGCGCATGGTATGAAGGGACTTTCATATCAAGCGCAAGACCACTGTACCCCAGATCCTCGCCCGTCAACATCGCACCTGCAACACCGCGAGTCAGCACAATCGATCCGGGGGCGTTTGATCCAGCAGCAACGGCAACTTACACTTCTCGCCAATCAGCAGCGCGGTGGAATAGGTGTTGCAGCCGACATTGTCGGGGCACACGCTCAGATCGGCGACCTTCAGGCCCTTGACGCCGTGCACGTTGAGGCGCTCGTCGAGCACGCCGTGCTTCACTACTTCGTTGCCTTCTTTGGGGCCCATGGAGCAGGTGCCGAGGGAGTGCCAGGTCGTTTCGACGTGGCGCTGGGTTCATGGATTAGTTCCGTGAGTGGTCGGGGCGGGGGAAAGGGGGGGGGATTACCTTGACCCATTCTTCGATGTGCGCGATGTCTTCCTTCGAGTAGACGAGGTCTTTGCGGACGGCCTGGGGGTTTGTCAACAGGTATTCAACCAGAGCGATCAAGGCAAGCCACTCACCTGCTGGTTGCTGTTGATCATGTTGGGCTTGGGGGGCTCGCCAGGCTGCACGGGCATGGTCCACGAGCCGTGCTGGATGCCGGCGGAGAAGTTGTTGGGGCCGGCGTAGGCCTTGGTCGTGGCCAAGTCCATGTCGAGCGCGCGGGCTGGGCTGTCGTAGGCAAAGTGCTGTACGACGTGTCAGCTTTGGGCGGAATTGGTTCGAGGAAGATGGGGAGCTTACCGGGTGCATGCCCGTGACTTCGCCCGCGTAGGCGTCCATTCTCCTGAAGGTCTCCCTCGACTTGATGTAGGCCCAGACCATGGGGGCCATGTCGCGCTTGTCGTTCATGAAGCCTTCTGAGGTTAGCGGAGTACTCCATGGGGTTTAGTTCGAAGTCTTCCTACCAGCGTCAAAGTCGGGAGCATCGTAGCACGAAGGGCTCGTGATGTGGGTCTCGCCACGAGAGAACGGGTACTCGAGGAACATGAACGAGGTGATGACTTTGGCGTTGTGGGGCATCATCATGTGATCACCAAACCAACCGGCAATGACCTAGAACGATGAGTGGTCAGGCCAGGACATTAACAATCATCACCACCAAGCAGCGGGCACCCACCGAGTAATGCATGACAGGCTTGTCAGGCTTGTTCTTGAAGTAGCTGTCCCAGCCCGAAGTGAACTCCGGCGTGGGCCAGCTCTTCATCTCCTCGAGCTCCTTCTCGGTAGGCCGGATCTTCACACCCGCATCAATCCCGTTGGTCGCCAGAGGACCCGTGCCGTTGATGTTCCACTGGTTGAACACCTTGTCCTGCGTCTCCTTGTCACCACGGACAAAGTCGTCGAACGTCTCAACGTGCGGCTTGGCCCGATAGGTGGCGAATGTCAGGTAGTGGTCCTGGAAGTTGAGACCGACGCCGGGGAGGTCGATCAGAGGCTTCACGCCGGCTTTGCGGAGCTTCTCCGGGTCACCGATGCCGGAACGCTGCAGGATCAGGGGCGAGCTGAGAGTGCCGCCGCTGACGATGACAAGCTTGCGGGCTCTGTAGTCCTTTGACCTCTGCTCGGTGGGGGAGAGGGGCTTGGTTGGGACGGTCCGCACGCCCTTGCACTGGTCGCCTTCGATCAAGACTTTCTCGACCTTGGTGTTGCAGACCAGGTGCAGGTTCGTGTGGACCGCGCGTGTGCTGTGGATGTAAGCGTGGGCAGAGTCCGAGCGGCGACCGGTGTCACGGTTGATCCACTTGAGCCAGTGCTCGGCGCCGTGCGCCGTGTCCAAGTCCTGCAGGTCGTCGGTGATCGGGATGTCCTGGGACTCGGCGGCGCGGAGGAAGTCTTGCATGACGGGGTAGGTGCTGACAACGTGTTAGCTGCATTACGGGCTGCACGATGGGGCCGCGCTTACTAGTTGCCGAAGCTGACCTTGATCGGGCCTTCGAAGCCGTGCAAGTCACGGTTCTGCGAGGCACGCTGGTAGGTCTCGTGCTTCTTCATGAGAGGAATCAGCTCCTTGGTGGTCCAGCCCTTCATTTTGAAGTCATCGTAGTCAGAGGCCGAGGCGCGGGTGTACATCTGCTCGTCGTTAGCTTGAGTTTCGATCGACCCAAGGATAGCAGCTCCATCGTACCATGAAGTTGATCGAAGATCCGCCACCGAGAACGTGGGCGCAAGGCACGACCGCACGACGTCCGGCAAGCCATTCGGAAGGCCTGGAGTAGTAGAAGCTGGCACGCTTGGCGTCCAACGCCATGTTCCTGAGGGAGGAAGAATTGTCAATTTGGAAAAGGCACGATCCACCCGTTTGTGCGGAAACTCACCTGGGGTAGATACCCGGCCTGTACACCCATTCATCGTTCAGATTACTCTCTCCAGCTTCCACGAGCATGACCTGGAGGTTGTGGTCCAAGTTGGCCAGCCTGCCCGCCACCACACATCCTGTCGCCGCCGTCAGTCACCGGGCTCTGGCGGTGATGGAGCTCCAGCCTTACCACACGACCCGCCTCCCGTCACGATGATGTCGACCTCGTCCGGAACCGTCATGATGGCTTGCTTTACGAACTGATGTGGTTGGGTAAGGTGAACACGACAACGCAGTTGCGCTCGAGGAAAGAGGCAAGTCGCTGAAGAAAGAAAGGAAAACAGCAACCTACAACGAGGGCGAGGCATATAAGCAGTCCCCCACCCCGCACGATCCCATCCCCGCGATCGCGTCCTCTCGGGGCAGTGGAAACTGCAAGCCAGCTCTAGCGGCAGCGCGCCCCCATGCTCGTTTCGACAGCGAAACAGCGAGCGGAGAGCAGCGCTTGACCCGAAGCAGGTGGATCGGCTCGGACGGCGCCCCCGTCTCCAGGCTCGCTGGAGGATGCCACTGTGCGGAGAAGCGCCTGTGGCCATTGAGAGGGCGTCCCCGCTTCCGTCGAGCCACACTTTGGTGCTCGGGGCAGGTACGCGGATACGTTTCTTGCTGCTTACGGAGGTGGGACGGGGGCGGGGGCGAGACCGCGGGCTCCCTGCCGCCGGATCACCTTCGCATGGAGCTTCATGCGGAGAATGCGGCTGCAGGGATCGTCTCGACCCCCGCCATCGAGCTTGGAGGTTTGGTGCCATTGGACTGTCGGAGTACCGCGAGAGTCCAAGGTTGGGGTTTACTTGGTTCCTAGGCCGATGCAGACTGGCGGACTCCTGCTGAGCCGGCGTGGGCGGATTCGAGCAGTTCAAGGTCTTTCCAAAGACAAGAGTCGCCGCACAAAGACAGCCGCAATGCACAGCATATCACGGAAAAACCAGGCATACCGCGTCCGGGCCGCATTAAACCCGGCAACGAATCAAGCGACAGGTCTTGGGCCCCCCCGGAACCCACCAGCATACGCCCTGCAACCTGGTGGCGCGACCTCCTTTACCTTCTCCACCATACGCAAAACGCCAAAAATCGGGCAGTACTGCGCAGAAGTTCCAGCAGCAGCAGCAGCAGCAGAGCGCCGGGTTCCGCGCGCACGCGTGACAAGACGTGACGTTGGAGCTCCTCGCCTCCATGTGGGGAACGGGGCAGCGCCAGCGAGACGCCGACGGGAGGAGCCTTACCCCACACTGCTGGCCCCACCCGCCCTCACGCAGGTGAGCAACGTGTATACGGGGCGGGCGGGCTTTGCGGGGAAGCTCGACGGGTGCGCAAGCAAGCAAGCAAGCAGGCAAGGAGGACGCCTCACGGCTGGCCGGCGGGGTCGGAAGATCCTGCGACAGTTGCCCGTGGCGCGACGGACGGATGCTTTAGGCTGAGGAGCTGGACGGGGCGGCGGGCATAACTGCTATTCGCCAGGAGGGCTGCCCAGATGAGGTGATGAGGGGGTTGCCGGGATTCATGAAGGCGGCGGGTCTGCGCGAAGTTGGCTTATTTCGGGGGGCGGGGGAGCCCACGGCTTCTTGTGTTGGGAGACGACCTTCGTCACACATTGGCGGGCGCTCACCTCGAGACGATTGATGCCGTTCCACTGCGGTCCGCACGCCAGCGGACGCCGCGCGGACCTGTCACTACTAGCTAACTGGCGGTGGAAACGGCGTTTTGCGGGCGCGCCCTAGGGTCTTCTGATGCACAGGAGGCTTTTCAGGACGTGGGGATAGAGTTTCCGGCTGTGTCACAAATTGATGATGCCAAAGTCTCCTGGTTCGGCGTGCATGCTCGAAAAGCTAGGCCTTGACCCCGAACCGCCAAAACCATGGGGTCTCCCACCATCATGGGGTCTGCTCTCCCCCTTCCATGTAGCTCTGTCCCCAGCTCGCAATGTGGACGCGAGGACGCCCCTCCCTCCATCTTGTGTGACCGGGATGCTATTCTCGGTATCTAGCTCTTCCGACTATCCGTCAGCTCTCGCCGCTACCTGGGCGCCGTGCCTGTGCGATTTGACGCCAGCTTCCCAGCAACCAACAACGCGGAGCTCCCTTTCCCCCACGCGAGGTAATTCGTTGCTGCAGCAGTCTCTATGCGGTAGATCAAAAGCCTGTCGTCGTGATCCATGGCGGTACTCGTGATGATCCTAATGCGCCAATCTGTCTCCGGTGCACCGCCGCGGCAATAATCTGTCAGTGTCTAGGGATCCGTGCAAGGATGCTGGGAATCGAGGAAGTCCGCATGCAGTACTGTGGTCGAACATGCTTAGGGAAAGCGAAGGAAGGCCACCGCGCCGAGGCACCTCCCTTCTGGACCATTAGACTGCCTCACTGCGGCCCAGGAGGGGGCATCATTTGCGCAGTCATCACCTCGTGCTGGTGGTTCTCGTTCCAGTCGCGCACGCTCATCATGCCGTCCTCCTCCATAGCCTCAGGGCGCTCAACCGGGTACTCGTCCATGGGGTGCACCTCCCCCTCAGTGGCCTCCCCTGGCATTTCCCCCGCGTCCTGCACCTGCCCGTCCACCACAACCACTTTCCTGGGTCGCCCCGGCTTGATGCCATCCTTCACGTGGTCGTTCTTGAGCTGCATTCCCCTCATCCTTTGCGCCCTGCTGTCCTCTTTCTCGCCGCCCTCGCCCTCGCCCTGCCAACCATCTCCGCTCTGCCAACCATTCCCACTCCGCCATCCGGCATCGCCGCGCCAGCCGCGCTCTTTCGCTTTCGTGACGAGGCGCTGCTGCTGTCGCGCGGTCACGCCGGTGATGGCGTGAATTTGAACGTTTGTGAGCTTGGTGAAGGTCTTCAGCGTGATGACCTGAGCGCGCGTTGACTCATCGAAATGACGCGCGCTCGGAGGCTTCTGCTTGAGGGCTCTCTGCGCCGCGGCCTTCTTCTGCAGGTACTTGCTCAGAGGCGGCGTCGAGGTTGCGGCTGGATTCGGTGCATTCGGGGTCGGAGGGGCCTGTGTTGAGGGTGTCTGGTCGGGTCGAGGTGGTCCTGGGGAAGGCGGTGCTGATGGAGTGTGATGGGCTGGCGGAGCGTGGTAGGGAGGCCCATGGGGAGGGGGGCCATGAGGGGCCCCATGGGGTGGGGTGAAGTGCTGGGGTGGATGCTGGGGTGGGTGCTGAAGCAGTGGGGTGTGAAGCGGGTGCGGCGGAGTCGGATGAGATGGAGTCTGGTGCTGGTGTGTTGACGTGCCCGCGCTACCGTACGGGCTCGGGGCGACTTGAGTCGAGGGATCGGGATAGGCTGTCGGGGGGTGAGGAGGAGCGATATCTGGACGAGCCTGGATTGACGGGCTCTGTTGCGCGAGAGTGTGGATGGATGGAATTCGGGGGGCGTGGTTCGGATCCATGCTGGGCGGTGGTGATGGTGGGATAGAAGGACGTCCTGGCTGCGACATGACTTTGCAAGAGACTAGAGCGGTGGCGAAACCTCTGGGATTGGACAAAACACGTGCCGTGGGGTTTACCGCCCAAAAGGGCAGCTTGTTGACGTTGCCCGAGCCATGAACGCAAATAACATCAACAGTCACCGATTGTGCAAAACAGACCTCGCTTTCTCGTTCGTGAGCACGCAGTGACGTAAAGCCTGGTGTACAAGAAGTTCTTGCTCGAACCTGACGACGCGCGACAGGGGTTTTGCGATCGCATGTGGCCGTGAAAATGTAGTCCCTTCTCATGTCGCAGTCAATCCGAGTGCATGACGCTTTGATTTCGACGTCTCAGAGCCATGAGTGGTGTCAGAACGCTTGTGCACTTATGTTCACGTAAAGACGGCTTGGAAGAAATCAATAGTTTACCACTGGTCAAAACAACGCAGACATACGGATGTAAGTGTTTGAAATTCTTTGTGAAGATCGATCTGTTACTCGGTCAAAGGAACACGAGACTGCACTGCATCTTCACTCGATTGACATGGTGAAGCCGTTTGACTAAATCAAACGATGAGACCAATCTTCGCTTTTCGACGTTCAATGATTGCGTACAGTTTGCGTAATCACAACGACGAAAGAGACACGAACGGACAAAGCCTCACGACCTCTTTCCTAATCGGGCAGATGGATGATGATTGGAGAATCTACATACCTACCCAGCCCCCAGGCAGGATACCTACACTGACAAGAGAAGCCCGCTCGCTCAAACAAGAGTGGTGCTGTGACACTCGCACGCCCGGCCCTCCTATGATACACCCAACCCCCTGCCCTCTACGCCGCATAAACGCCATCGCTGTGATCCCCAAAGCAATCACCCAGTCTTGAGCCGCCCATCCTTTTCCACACCTGTTCAATCCTCCGAGATTTCAAAGCCCACATCCATCTCGTCGTCCTCGTCCATTTCCGAGTCGTCGACGTCGCTCTCCCCGCCGTCGAAATTGGTGTCGCCGATCGACACCGGGCCGTCGTCGTCTACGACGCCCTCCCATTCTTCCTCCCCTATCTCGCTGCGGTCGACCTTGGAGTCGGTGTCGGGCTCGGTGTCGCCGTCATTTATCGTGAAGTCCATGGCGCCCGGGTAGTGGGTGTTGCTGTGCGGCGTGGCGTAGGCGAACGGCGTTGTGCCTCTGCGGTTGCGGCTGCTGGTCCCTTGGCTGCGAGCTTCGCCTTGATGGGGCTCCGACGTGAACGGGGACGGGGGCTCGCGCGACCAACGCGGTGTGAAACAATTCATGCCTCGTCGTACTGACCGTGGTGAGAGGGAAATGCGGCGACGCTTGGCGGCTATCTCGTTACTCTCTTCCGAGACGTGGCGGGAGTGGCCTGCGGTCTGGAAGCTCGCTACGCGGCGCTTTGGAACGGTGTCTCTCTGTTGGTCGGACGGGGCGTGCGAGACGGGCATGGAGACCGTTCGTTGGCGGGGCGGGGGCGCTTCAGACACTGAGAGCGATGGTCGTAGGTCTGGCAGATCGGCGTCGGGGCCTTCTGACTGGTCTGGTGCACTCCATGGCGACATCTGAGAGGCAAAGGAAGAGTATGTGCTGACGGGCCGATCGAGCTGCTCGTTGTAGGTCCAGCACGCCTCGATGGTCACTTTGTCGGCTTGGACGGCTTGCTCGGATTCCGCTGCATTGAAAACGGGTAGCTTTCGAATGGAGGGCCAAGAGCAGCCCATCTCAGTCCGCTGAATGTATGCCGCAGGTGTCGTCACGTAAAGCCGACGAGGCCCGTCGCTGACATTCATCATGATGCTCGACTGCAGAAATTGAGCCGTCCAGATGCTTGAGGTTACCATTTCAGCTGAGGAGAGGAATCTCAGCCGCGAAGACTTGCGCACTTTCCGGAGTGGAATGAAGCGCTCGTTGAGACCCTGATACCGTTTGGTCCCTTCATGCTTGCCGTCAGAGTGCGTTTCCAAGACATCTCCGAACGCGCGGACAAGAGCACTCTGGATGTGGTGTGCATCGGAGCCTGTGACCAAAATGTCTTGCACCAAGCCTCTACTCGCCAGTCGTTGAAAGACTGTGCCATGAGGTCCGCAAGCTTTCGGGGACAGCCACTCCTCAGTCTCGTCTGCCCAGGCCTCAATGGACTCTGTGGTCCAGGCGCCATCCTCCGGAAGCTTGAAGGATGAAGCCTGGCTAGCCTGCGCGCCACCCCACTCCGTCGAAGGCTGCGGCGTTGATTTCAAAGATCGCTGCGTAGCCTCTGCGGCCGTGAAGAAAACGCCTCGCATCTCGCAACCGAAAGGAAGCAGAACTACCTGGAGGTGCCATGGCCTGACCAATGATGGTAGTGAGGCGTCTTGCAGGTCAGCTACGTTTTGCTCCAGAGACTCGATTCGCGGTCGAAACTGCGCATCCGTTGCCAGAGTCGCCAAGAGAGAGGCTTCCGCGTGTGCTGCAGCATTCAGATCAAACGAAACATCGGATCCAAAGGAGCTGGTCTCGTTTGGAAACAGTCGTCGCCTATTTTTTCTGCTGGCGCTCGCCTGGGGAGGGCTTTCCGGGGGGCCTTCATGCACCTTCTCGTGATCGATACGATACTGCTCCAGGTCGAGGAGGCGGCCATCCACGTGCTCGAAGCGATCGTAGATCTCTTCCGCAGGTACGTGAGAGAAAGAGAGGTTTTCGAGAGCGTCCAATCGATGGCCGTAGTTGCGCACAAGATTCAAAAGTTCTTGCTCGTTCCTCTGAGGTGCCTGCGGCTCAGGTTGCGGCATACTTCTATTGGCGTGTATCGCGCTCTGCGGCTGAGGGCTTTGGACGACAGACGGTTGACTTCTGGGCTGTGGGCGGAATTGTGTCGGGCGCAAATGAGCAGGCGACAGTTTGTAACCGTTCGGAGCATCTTGTGTCTCTCGAAAGTCAGGGGTGCCTGCAATACTCGGCGTAGCAACTTCCGTGGCGCTGTAGTCTTCCGTGCTAGGTCTCGCGTCCAGAAATTGGGGAATGCTGACTGGCGGCCCCATTTGACGTGTCGATTGAGTCTGTTGATGCAAAGATGGGCCCTGAATAGATCCATTGCAGTCACTCACACTCTGGGGAGCTGTCGAGGGTAGTCTGGACGCGCCACCGCAGATATCTCCCTGCTCCTGATATCGCGCGAAATTGTTCAAAGACTCCCAGACACGTGTGTTGATTGACTGAGGCTGGGATACTGGGCCGGGTTGAATTCCCAAGCCGGCGGGCTTTGGCGAGGACATCGGGCCTTGTCGCGCTGGGACATAGCCGGCTGGTGCTTGTTGAAACGATGGGGTCTGCCGTAGAGCGCTGACTCCCTGAACACCAGGGTTCATCGCGTCTCTCGTGCCGCTGCCCCGACTCTCACCACCGACTGGATCCTGCATCCTGTGTTGGTGGGTGAACGCGTCGTGAAAGCACGCATGATGCCCACAAAAACACCAAGCCCCCTGTCTGACGGCGGGCTGCGCACTCGACGGACCCGCGTTCAACCAAAATCGCTGGCAACCACAGGCCGAATGCGCACCGGTGCCGGTGTCGCGAAAATTGCACGACCCAGCCGGGAGCTCTTGACCGCCCGACCCTCCACCCCCGCAGCTCAACCATGGTGCCCTGCTACTTCCAAACTCGACATTTGAGAAAGCCGCCATTGGCGGCTATCGCGCATGCCACCAATGGCTCCCAACCCCCTCAGCATGCCATGTCAAAGCGGTGTGGGAAGGGTAGTCGGAGGGGACACTATTCGAGCGGTTTCAGGAGACTGTAACGAGCCGAGGAATGCGAACAGTCGTTGTCGCAAATCGGTAGTCGTTGGGCAGTCTCGAGTTGATGTGGGAGCGTGGTGGCGGCGAAGACGACGTTGAGGATGCAGTGAGAGGGAAGTGAAAGTCGAGAAATGGAGGAGAGGCCGCAGCGCTGCCCTCCCCGCGGTCGTTATCGCGCGTTTTAGCGCGCATGGCCCGTTGCCTTGCCTGGCATAGTATGAAACGGATGGATCCATCAATCCCCGAATGATTGGATCACAGCGCGCATCGGGGGCGGTCGTTGCCGGGCCCCGCGCGATTGGCGACCTCATTTCAGTTGCCTGGATGCCTGGTCGCCCCGAGAAAAAATGCGACATGTCAATTCTGAATCCTTAGGCCGATGGACACCCCAAGCCTCGACGCGTCGGGAAATGGCTGTGTTGCACGATACTTGATGGCTCGCAGACATTTCTCCGCCAAGTCTGGCTGTAGAGAAAATACACTCACGATCGTGGAGACATCGACGGCGCCGCGTGCTTGGAGAACTAGATCACCATGAAGACGATGGGTCGCGACTGTGCTGTAACATTTCAAGCCCATGCCGCTAGAGCGCGCCATAGCCGTCGAGCTCGGCCGACCCAGGTAATTCATACTTGGAGGCGCCTTTGTGAATGACTACCAATCTTGTCTAACACTCAGAACCCGACATCAAGGATCATGTGATCGCCCACATCCTGCTCCAGCACTCGCGAAGGCGCAGGATAAGGAACTCGACGAAGTCCAATGGGATATTGATATGCACTTGTGAATGCAATGGCGCACTTCCTCTGGGACTACGTACAAGGACCTTCCTTGGAACGATGTCTTCGTCACACACAAGCCGCAAAAGGGGCACTGCCATGGAGGAGAAGCACGCCAATGTTTTATGCAGACAGCTGTGCGAGAAGCACAATCGATCTGGGTGTGACCATAAGCAAGTCCACGATTAGTCAACACTATTCGCCTCCGTGGTGGCCACTACAGCTGGGCGTGTGGATGCATGGTTTCTACAAGTGTGGCGTTTCCGCTCAAGCTCGACCTTTGTCGCGAATGGGCCTCGTGAAGATCTCTCGCACCACGTTGGGCCAAGGAGACCTCTTTGTGAGACGTCTACTACCGAGACGAGTTGGATCGGACGGAGTCACTGGACGGCCTTGCCGTCACATCGCCACTGCCTCGTGCAGGCATGCTAGCAAGCAAGACCAAAGGACGGCGAGGCGTAGCACCGACCGAAAACAGCTCATCCCGATCGCGAGACCAGGACGTCAGAAGGTTTGTTCAGAGATGCTTGCATTTTGTCTAGGTACGACTGCGTTGCATCTCTCAGCCACCACGCTGAAAAGGTGTGGTATCTCAGTATTCGGACCCTTCTCCTTGATTCATTCCCAGCTTTTCAAATCGTGGTTGAGACGCCAATGCGCCAGAGTCCATGCCAGTGTAGTCGAGGCGCTTATGCGACCAGCTGAACCACACCACCAGCCTCCTTAATCTTCTTCTCGGCGTCGCGGCTGAAGTAGCGAGCGCGGACGATGAGGGGAACAGCGGGCAGGCGACCCTTGCCGAGGACCTTGCCGTAGCCGAGGGGGGTGAGGTCGAGGATGGGCGCGGTGTCGGGCTTGGCGCCCTTCTTCTCGTACTTCTCGCGCTGCTCGGCAGGGACAAGGGACCAGAGCTAATTCTCGTCAGTACCGCCAGCCCAATACTTTCGTAGAACATGTTTTTGCATACCTTGTCGAGGTTGACGACGGGCTTCCAGAACTGGTTTTGCAGCTTGTGGAAGTACCTCATACCGACTTTACCGAAGTAACCCGGGTGGTACTTGTCCATGTTGGTGCGGTGGTGGTGCTGACCACCGGCAAGACCACGACCACCGGGATGCTTGCGGTGCTTGCCAATACGTCCGTGACCGGCGGAGACATGGCCGCGGCTGTAGGTGAAGGGTCAGCGAATGTGCCGTACTCGGGATTTGCCAAAGAGGCAGGGGCGGCGCATGCGATCGTCGCGCGAAGCGGTGGTAGAGACGTACTGCTTCCTGGTCTTGCTCAGTCTTTGAGGCATGGCGGAGTTAGTATTTGTGTGAACGGCGTGTCCTGGGGAAGAAAGTCTGGTGACGGTCGTCGAAGTTTTGGAACGATTGAGTGCGATATGCACGGACCATATATCTTGGCACTGAACACATCACGTGCAGCAACCAGATTGCGCTCGTCCTCACACCACAATTTGACTTGAAATTGAATCACCGTTTGTGAGGTCAGTACTTCTATTCGATCAATATTGTGGACCATGGCACATTTATTTGTCCTCTAGATGTACAAGTTTCGGCGAAAGGGACCGATTCCTCTTCAGCTTACGCGCGCTCAGGCAGTCTCATCTTCATGTTGCAGGTGTACCGGTCGGATCCACTCCTCTTCAACATCTGCTGGTCGCATTTCCGTGACAAGGTCTTCGCTTCCTCCACCCTGCTAAATTCCCCGCATCAGCGGCCTATCTGTGTTCGCGACACGGTGCCTGCCCATTGGCATCTGCTCGCCCCTTAGTACTTGTTGCTCCTTCTCTTCGCCATTTGTTTTATGAGGATCTCGGGATGCCGATGTACGCTCGGCATCAAAAACCCTTTCGCTCCTTGTGATCGTCTGATGGCCCGCGCCATGCGCCGATGCTGAGGTCCGCTGAGCCCAGTCTGGTTGCGATGTCTGATTCTACCCATCTCCGTCACGTACTCTGACATGATGCTGAAGTTCTGCAAGATGTCAGCCCGGCGTCTGGAGACCGCATTGAATGGATCTTACCTTGTACTGCTCAATCGGCTTGATCCCCAGCTGGTGCAGCACGTCAAAGCTCTGCCTCTCCTTCCTCCTTGTCTTTTGCCATTTCGCCATCTCAATTCCTGTCAGATCGTGCGGAGCGTACACATCGCCTGATTTCCAGCGCCTGATCATTTGCCGTTCCAGATCCTGTCTCGAGTATGTTCGCTGCATGTCGGCAAGCCGCTGGGCCTCCTTCTTCTGGTCCACCAAAGAGTGAGCCCCGGTCACCATTTGCCGAGCGAGGTCAAACGTGCCGCCCTGACTGGCACGCTCGGCAGGAGAGTTGGGGGAAGGCGGAACAGCGGTGGAGGATGGGTCGGCAGGGCGGGGGGCAACAGGATAATCGGGGCGAGATCTTTGCGCTGCGGATTGCTGCGAGGACGACTCCAGCAGGTCTGCAAATAGTTAGTTGGACATCGTTTACAGCCTCAATAAGCTCGCATACCACCGAACCCTGCCGTCGCGGACTTCTCTTGCCGCGAAGGCCCGACGGAAGCGAATGTCCTGTGGCATTGCCGGCAAAGAGAGTTGGGGCGTAGGGACAAGGTTCTGAATGCGCTCTCTATCGACATTTTGTACCACGTGTTGTGCCGTCAGGCTGCGCGCGCAATATGGAAATGCGAATGTTGAAGGGCACCAAGGCGCTTCGACGTGACTTCGTGAGCGCGAGGTCGCTCGGGGGTGTCGAACCTCTCCGCAAGCCTTGGCGCATCGGCCGTCATTGAAGCTGATGGGAAGACCATTAAACATGCCTCTACCCCATGCGACGAATATCGTTGAATTCGTTCGCGACACGAGGCAAAGGTCGACATCCGGCGGGACTATATGACACCGGAATGAGCAAATTGTAAAGGATCCAGCAGTCCGTTCGGCCTCACGACTTCCACGCAAGATGCCCTCACACCTCACGCGCCGAGTCTTCCGGCGACTCCTTGCCAATGAGCCGATCGTCCACCGAGGATGCCTTCGAAGACGGACCTACGCATCGAGCGGACACATCCCGCGGATTACGCTGTCCTCGAATGTCCGCCATGCCACCAGATCCTTGCCGTCCGTGCAAACGAGGTCTTTCATCAACTTCAACATGTTCCGCAAACGAAAAGAGACTAGAGAGGTGGATATGGATCCCGGATTGGAAAAGATGATGGAACTGGACAAGATGCAGAGGATGGGAGCGCGGCCTCCTCCAGTGGCAGATGTTGCGGACGCTTTCAAGCAGTTCTTCGACGCCAAGTGTTCCAGACAGAAAGATACGGAAGACACTCAGGCCGATCTGGCCTTGCAGAGTCTGAAGTATTGCTTGAAGGAGGTCGGAGAAAGACATGATGAAGCACTGATTGGCCCCTTTGCCCCCTCGACACTGGCGAAGGCGGCGATTGCAGGGGGCAAGGGGCATACCCGAATCAGCCGATTGACTCAGTCACATGTCGCTTTCTGCAAAGCCGTGCATGATGCAATGCTGTTGCCATGGCAGGAAGATCGTGTGCACCGAACTCACTACGAGTCTGCGTTAAAGGCATACATCGGAGTTCTCTGTAGCACAGGCTCGACTAGTCTTGCAAGAGAGACGCTGCTAGAGCTGGAGAAGTGGGCATCCAGCGCTGATGCGCCCTCTTCCCGAGCATACTCATACCATGGCGACGTTGGACCCGAGCTAGAATTGTCTGAGGGAGGTGCTGGCACCGAGGGAAAGCCCGGCAGGAAGCCGACGACGCGAACAGTGCCTGATCTGAGATTTTGTTGGAGTACAGTGCTGAATGGGTTCGCGAAAGAGCGGGATGATGCAAACGTAGTGGCCGTGCTGTCAATGATGGACTCACGGGGATACGGACGCAGCATTGGTCAGATCAAGACCATGATTAGATACAGCATGGACCGCAACGACGCAGGCTCGGTGAAAGCTTGGTGGAAAGAGTCTGAAAAGGACTCCAAGTTATCAATGATTGCCAGAAGCAGCGTTCTGGAACAGGTCCTTGGTTGGTGCCTCGCACGTGGGGAGCTGGAATTCGGACATGATATTGTCCGGGAAGTCATGTCTGGACATCCCTCGAAGCGCGCGTGGGATGCCGTGCTGGTGTGGGGCGCTGGCACAAGGAAGAGTGTGGACGAAGTTGACCGCATGATGATGGTAATGGAGAGCGCCAACACAGCTGCGCAGGACCGCGGCCAATGGCGCGCCCCTGACATCGACACCATGAATGGCCTAATCGAATTTGCTGTCAACGCTGATGATCCCTACATGGCCGAACGATTCATTGCACTTGGCGCGTCTCGCGCCATCCATCCCAACGAGCGCACATACTTGCTGCAAATGGAATACCGCCTGCGAGTAGGAGACATCGATGGGGCTCTCGTTGCCTACAAAGGGCTGCAATCACACGACCTATCCGGCGAAGAGGATGTGCCGGCGGTGAATCGCCTGATTGTGGCTCTTTGCAAGACCCAACGGCATGATTTTGACACGATTATGAACGTAGCTGCAGACCTGTCTGACCGTCGCGTGCGGTTCGATCCACTGACGGTCGAGACTCTGAGCATTCTGCATCTTGGTCGCAGCGAACGCGACGACGTGGTAGACCTCCTCAACACCCACGCTTTCCACTTCTCGTCCACTGAGCGCGCGAGCATTCGGCACAGCATTCAAGAATTCTGTGTCAATCCCGACACCCCGATCTCGCAAGCGTGGGAATCCTACTGTGTTCTTCGTGACATCTTCGACGAAATGCCACGCGCCGAACGTACCGAGATCATGAGCTCATTTTTCCGCCGCCAACGCCCTGACATTGGACTTCACGTCTTCCAACACATGCGCAACCACTCTCGTGCCGACACCATACCGACAGCCGACACGTACGTGACAGTGTTCATGGGACTGGCCAAACTTCGAGACCTTGATGCGCTTGAGATCGTCCACAATCAACTGAAACTGGACTACAATGTCGACGTCACGACCTACGTCTCCAACGCGCTCATTATCGGATACACTGCCTGCCGTAGGCCGAGGAAGGCGCTTGAATTTTGGGACAACATCGTAGCCAGTCGAGAAGGTCCGACCTACAACAGCATCCACATCGCACTCAGAGCCTGCGAAAAGGCGGCCTGGGGCGATCTGAAAGCGCAGCGACTGTGCAAAATGCTACGCGAAAAAGGGGTCGAGCTAGACCAGTCCCTCTGGGCGTCGTACATTGGCGCTCTAGCAGGCAATGGGGACAACGAGCTCGCGATCGGCGGCCTGGAGCAAGCTATTGAGAATGGCGAAGTCGAACCGGATGCTCTAGTGATCGGCAGCCTCTTCTGCGGCGCACAAAACCAGGATAAACAGGAAGAGGTGGAAAATTGGGCCAAACAAGAGTATCCCGAGGTGTGGCAAGCAGTGGAGAGGATTGGCATCGATACCGACGAGAACCTGATGAGGACTGTTCGGATTGATCGTAGCCTGACTCCATAGGCATTCCCGGCTCTTGAGCACAGGATCGCCTACCGCAGACTCGCATATGTGCATCGGGTTTTGCCATGAGCGACAGTGCTCGGCAGCGTTGCGACCGACTGTTGATCCAAAAAGCCGGCAAAGAGCCCAAGCGTGGGGAGGGGGGGGGGGTGGTGGGCGGAAGAAACGTGAATTTCTTGCTCTGCTCTCCCTGCCCTACCGGGATTTGGCAAATCTGGCGCTGGGGCTATCGTGCTTCTCCCAGGACGCCCGATCGACTCTGTCACCTCAGTCGCTTCTGCCACTTCCCAAGCGCCGAACCGTCCCGACGGTGCCCCGATTGGCGCCCAATTGCTCTCTACAACGATGAATGAGGCTGCGGCGTGGAGCGAGAATGATTGTCGAATGCAGCGACATGGTTAGCTGTATCGCTGCTGGCCAGAGGCTCGATTTACTACGCCACGAGCTGATGTCGTGGCCCATGGAGCTGATGGAAGACAACAGGCGAGGGCATAAAAATGTGCAAAGCATGTAAAGTAAAGGTGGAGATAGCACACTGTACTTGAGCAACTGAGGTGGATAATGTCCCCCTTAATCCAAAAGCAATCTGGCACACCCAAAATCACGTCATCCATCGCCCAACGCCGCGGCCTGATCAAAGGTGGAAGGGGACGCTTGCGTTGGCTGGTGGGGTTTAGTGCAGGTCTTTTTGCGGATTGTACGTGCGAGCGTGGCTCACTGATGATTTGCTGGCGGAGATCGATAATGGCGCTGGCGTCGCTAAATGGGAGTATGGAGGTCATGGTGGCTAGTGTCTTCGGTAGAGGATCGTCATTCGTGATCGTGCTCAGACTCGGGACTCTGATGATTTCAAGTGGGAGAGTGCAGGAGGATGCTTGAACTATGGTAAAGGAAGGGCTAGAGGCCATTATATACCACCTGATCGCGGTCACGAGGTCCTTGCGAGGGTGACTGATGATGACGACGGGGAATAACATTGCTAACCGGCTGCGTATGTTAACAAACAACCTTGCCAGCACCTCTCCTGCGAAGCGTCATTGCCGGCGATGAAGACACCCCTGAGCATTCGATGCATTTCCCTCAAAACGGCTGCTCGACCCACTCCGGTGCCAGCGCATTCGCTTCGTCAAGCCCTTCGGCATCCAGCAGCTCCGCCTGTCGACTCTGCAAAGCCTGCGACACAGCGTAGAGCAAGCTACCCAAAGCACGATCTGGGCTGTTGGGCGCGGATCCGCTCTTCACAGCGCCGCGAGCCAGAGGAACCGTCGCAGTGCTCGCTCGCTTCGAAACGAGAACGGCCTGGTAGCCTGCGAACTGTCCCGCAGCGCCGTTACGACCTGAGGTCTGCACCGCGAGTGTGATTACATCGAGTTCTTCTGGTGATGCGGGAGGGAAGAGAACCGTTGCGTTTGCTGAGTTGTGAAGTTAGTCTTTGAATTCGTTGGCATTTTCATTTTCTTTTCTTACCAATGATCTGCTGGCGCAGACCTGCAATATCGGAAACGGTCGTCGCTTGCATTTGTGCCATGGTATTGAAAGTCTGTTGTGCTTGACTATGTATTGGTGATGTCAAGTGCGAGGGAGGGATGATGTCTCTTTGAATTCACGCCTTGGCGAGAGTGGTCCGAGAAAGAATCAAGGCGCGCGCATTCACTTGGAGCGGAAGGGGCTGATAGTCTGCGGACTTCAGTGCATTCACCGTACACTTTCACCTTCCACTCTCCAGAGACAACGGTGACTGCCGTGAGAGGGAACGAGCGGTGAAGATGATGTCCTAGCCCTCGGTCGTGAAATCTGGAAGTGAGTTGCCAATGTTCTGAGCCTTGCGTTGATCTGGGTGTTGAACAGAAGAGATAATGTTGTGTTGAAGGTCAACATCCAATTTCCAAAAAAGTCGTCCTTTCATTGACCTGGCTCGAGCCTGGTTGGTTGAAGTGGTTCTCGACCCTGCGGCGGCGGAGGTGGGGTTCGCACGTGTGCCCAGACCCACCGAACTCACCCTCCATTACGAACAAACTTCAACCAAGTTGACCTGGACATGACTTGCCGATAGAACAACTCCAATGCAGAAACGGGACGAGGCCTCGTAATTCGTTGTGACGGCTTATGACACGGGCAGGTGACAGCCCGCGTCGAACTTCTCGGAAAACTCGAAGCAGATGAAGCCCTGCAAGAAGAAAGTTGCAAGTCGTGAAAGGGCTGTTTCCATTCGTATTCACCTCGCCCGGTTCTCTCATAGTTCGGCGTACAAACAGACATCTCATCGCCCACACAACACCTCGTCACAGGACCAAGCCAACCTAGATCATGTACCGGTATCCCTTCTGCAGCCTCCTCGCAGCCGCGATATCGATTCCCTCCACCTCCGCTGTCTGTCTCAGCTTCTTCATGTCCTTCTCGCGCAGCTCTGCGTCGGTGTCCTCCATGCGCTCGAGCTGCTTGTTCTGCATCTGCAGGTAGAAGCGGAGCGCGATGGCAGAGATGCCGGCAATGGCCATGAGACCGATGACGACGCCGAGTGCGGGGCGGTAGTAGGGCGCCGAAGCATCAGTGTAGGTAAAGGGCGTCCAGATCGAGGCCATATTGCCAATGCTGTTGATGAAGGCGAGGGCGGCGGCGCGCTTCGCCGGGGGGCGGGGAATGGCGTTGGCGATCCAGGCGTAGATCTGGGAGAGGAGTTAGTTGCTGAGTCTGAGGGCTGTGAACGGGATCCGAGGGGCCGTACGGTTCCGTTCATGGCGAACGCAAAGTTCAGCAGGAACAGGCTGAAGTACCGAGGGCCAAAGCCGTCGGTGAACATGAAGACGAGGCAGCCCACAAAGACGATCGGGATTGGGTAGATGAAGAACCAGAAGCGATTTCCAACTTTGTCGGAGGTGAAAGAGTGTCCCAGAGACCAAACCACCATGAAGAGGTAAGGCGGCGCCACGAGGACCAGAGAAATGGTTTCACTCAACCCCAGTGTCTCTGTCAGAGTGGGAAAGAAATTCTGGAAACCAGTGGCCCCCGTGATGCAGTGATAGGCCACAGCCAGCATGTAGGTCTTCGGGTCGGTAAGGGCGGACTTCATACCGCGAACCTGCGACATCCCTCCCGCTTCGTCGATGTCGGCTTCCGCAGCGTCGATTGCCATGCGACGGTTGGCCACTTTCTTCAGCTCAGGGCGCAGCAGCCGCCATGTGTCAGGGAAGTCGGGAAGAACCACTGCTACGACAACTCCAACGAACATCGTGATTGCCTGTAGACACTGCGTTAGCCAGAACGGTTCGGTCCCACGGAAATTGCTTGCCACGCACTCCCTCGATAATGTACAACCACTGTCCGATTGTCAGCAAAGCGCCCTTGAAGTGGGAAGAAGTCTTGAACGAACCCGCCAAGCAGACAGTCCACGAGCACCCGCCAGCCCGTCTAGAATCCCTGCGGCAATGAGGTTTCCGAAAGCGCCAGAGAGCAAGGATGCGGAGTAGAAAAGGGCCATGCGTAGGTTCAACTCTTTCTTGGTGTACCATTTGGAGAGGTAAAACAATACGCCGCAGAAGAACGGGGCCTCCACGAAGCCCAGGATGAAGCGACATGCCACGATTTCGCCGTAAGAGTCGACTTGCGAGGTCAGGGTTGAGACAAGACCCCATGCGACAATCCAAAAGCCGAGGTAGAGGGAGGGACGACCACAATAGTTGAGCAGGGCGTTGGATGGGACTTGAGCGATGGTCTATGAATCTGTCAGTAGCTGTAAGATAGCGCAGCGGTATACATAGTACACTCACGTATCCGACGAACAGAACGCTCAGTCCTACTTGGTCTACAATTTGATATTGGCGTCAGCAATATTACTATACAGCAGTGTTCCGCGGCAATGAACGCACATTGGGGTCCCTCGAGGTTCAAGTCATCCTCCAAGCCTTGCAGGCGAGCTGCAGCGTAGTCTGTCGAGAAAGGTCAGTGATATTCGCATTCAGGGCTGCGGACCACGTGGACGAACTGTTTCGATCAATGTAGTTCATGAGATAGACCTGGCGCCGAGAAGTCAGCCAAAAGCTTGGGGTGCTGGGCGCATGCTTGCGCTGACTTACCACCATGACGATGGGCATAATAAGACTGTCGATGATGCGCAGTAGCTTTTTCTGATGGACCAGCTCCTCTTCAGTGAGCTCCCCGAAATGCATGGCTGCTTCATGATCTATCTCTTTCCCGCCCATGACATCGTGGTCATGAATCGCCTCTTCTCGCTGCACTTGAGCTTTCTCTGTGTCGACCATCGGACTGTCCGGGGCAATGGCCATGGCCGTCCCGGAGGGGAGGTTGACAGCCATGATGGTCGAGTCGTCGTTCCAGTACGCGATGGATCGGCCTTTGAATGCGCGACTTTACGTTCCAGCGCAGAGCGAGGAAAAGGTCGAGACAAAAGGCGGATGGGACGAAACTGGGAAGGAGAATCTGCGGGGGCCGCAATCGCGCTCTCGCGCTTTTTAAGGATAATGGGGGGGTTCCGGGGAAAATGTGGAGGTCGCCTCGCAAGTACCATCCTACGCGGACGTGAGGGTAAAGCTACCGTCGCAGCGGGTGGGGTCCGCTTGGAGACTTTGCATACTAAGACCGAATGGTACAGATCGACGACGGCGCGCACGTGCCGGGCTATCGATTCACGAGGGATTTCGGTCCGTTTGATCGGCATTTGAATGACATCGGCACGTAGGTGGAAATCTTTGGCATCGTGGGAGGCGCATTGGACCATGTGGTTGCGGAAGAAGGGCGAACCGCACACACCAGCGCCGCCACCCGCGGAGTCCACCCGTCAACTCTGGGCGTGCAAGCCGATGACGGTCTCATTTCCGTAAGCCATTTCAGCATATGCACCATCCATGGATACTTAGGAGGTAGGATCGTTGTGATCATCCGCTCGAAGGGCGTCTCAGTATTCTCGTCGTAACAGATCTGCACGCAGGACTTTGGCGTTCAAGGCATATGCAGATACCAGGCTCTCACAAGCAAGCATGGCAGCCGACCCAAGCATGCCGCGCAGCCATGGCTACCGGAGAAGCGTGAGAAGCTACTCTTGGAGTCTCAAGGAGGAGTCTTGGGGGTGGAGGCTGACAGGACGTCTATTGTCTTGGCCGCTTGGATTGCGCCTAAAGGCTCGAACCCCGCAACTCGCCCCGGCTCATCTCCACCCTTTCTCCACGCTTAGCGCCGTCGCTGATTCGGTTGAAGTTTGGGGCTTCACGGCTCGGGGGACTCGTGGTTCGTGTGCCGACACGGGGTCGCAAGCTCGGTTGCCTTTCCCCCGTCAGCAAGGCGTTTGATCGCTGTCCAGTTGCTTGAAGGAGCAGCTCAATAGCCGATCGGTGACCCGCTCTGTCCAGATATATTTGTAACACGAAACGTCATGCGCATGGGTCCAGTTATGCAGGCAGAATGTTTTCTTTGTGTAAGCTGACCTGGAGATACCAGCTTCATGGTGATTCCCATGCTCGAGCCGTGTTCAGAAAGATAGGAGGGAAGAGTGAAGTGACGTTGGTCCGACGGGAGTCGGTTGGCATTGCTTAATCAGACAACCTCGGCTAACCTGCCCTGCATCATCAGACGATCGCGACTTCACGACTGCTTTCACTCAAGCAAATGTGCCAGCTCAAAACGTACCCTCTAGGAACAGTCGTTTGACACCGGCTCTCGTACGAGCGATTCCGATCCGGCTGGATATGCGCCTACGATAGCACCGCGACCTTCATTTAATACCCTCCACCATGTTCACCTTTACTCCCCTCCTCGGCGCGCATGCCCCTTCTCCGGCCTCTCAATCCCTCCTCGAGCTCGACGGCGGCGTCAAGATCCTCATAGACGTCGGGTGGGACAGCATCTTCGGTCCCTCGGCCCTCAAGAACCTCGACCATCATGTCTCGACCCTCTCCCTCGTTCTCCTCACACACGCGACCACCGAACACCTGGGCGCGTACGCGCACTGCTGCAAACATGTGCCGGGCTTCTCCAAGATCCCCGTGTACGCGACGACGCCGGTGGTGAATCTGGGGCGCACTTTGATGCTGGATGTCTACGCGAGCGCGACACTGAGCGCGTCGGTCGTGCCGCGGGAGGCCGTGTCGGGGACGGCGGATGAGAAGGGCGAGACTGCGAAGATCCTGCTGCAGGCGCCGACAGCGGAGGAAATTGCTGCGTACTTCAACGCGATCCATCCCTTGAAATATTCGCAGCCGCATCAGCCGATGCCGTCGCCGTTCTCGCCGCCGCTTGGAGGGCTAACGGTGACGGCGTACAGTGCTGGGCACACGCTTGGTGGTACCATCTGGCACGTGCAACATGGGCTAGAGAGCATCGTGCATGCGGCCGACTGGAGTTTGGGCAAGGAAGGTTTGTTCCCGGGTGCAGCCTGGTTGAGCTCGGATGGAGGCACAGGGGCAGGAGAGGTGATAGAGCCGTTGCAGAGGCCCACTGCAATGATCTGCTCCAGTAGAGGCGTGGAGAGGAAAGATGTGCTACCGAAGAGCGAAAGGGATGAGATGATTCTGAGTCTCGTTCGCGACACGATTGCGCAGGGTGGGAAAGTGTTGTTGCCGACCGATTCGTCTGCGCGACTGCTCGAGCTGGCGTTCATCCTGAATCAGACATGGCGCGAGAACATGGACGGGCCGCATGCTGATACGTACAAAAATGCCAAGGTGTTCATGGCGTCCAAGAGCAGTGTGACCACGGTGCGCTATCTACAGAGCATGCTGGAGTGGATGGATGGCGATGTTGTGCGCAGCGTAGAGGCCGCCATGACGAAGGGCAAAGGGTCTGACGCTAATAGCCCACTCAAATGGGACTTTGTTCGTCAAATCGAGCGCCAGAAACAGGTCGAGAAGGTGCTGTCAAGCAGTAAGCCGTGTGTGATGCTGGCCAGCGATGCGAGCATGGAGTGGGGATTTTCTCGTCATGCCTTGCAGAAGTTGGCCGAAGACCCGAAGAATCTGGTACTTCTGACGGAGAAAATGCCTCTGATGGAAGACAGCGAGAAAGGTGTTGGGCGGCAGCTGTGGGAGCATTTCCAGAGCAATCAGGATCAGGCAACGGCGCAGAATGGTGCGAAGGTTGTGAGCGCGGATGGCGTCACGTTGAACTTGCGCGAGGCAACGACAGCTCCACTGAGCGCGGATGAGAACGCCATCTACCAGCAGTACTTGGCACGACAGTTCCAGATGCACAGCACGCTCCAAGGCGACAACACCATCACCGACACCACCACGGCCGAAATCGCGGATGACCAGGCTTCTGAGTCTTCAGAATCCGAGGAAGAGGACGAAGACACCGAGCATCAAGGTCGAGCTCTCAATCTCTCAGCACAACTCACATCAAATAAGCGCAAGGTCGGTCTGACGGACGCGGAACTTGGCATCAACATTTTGCTCAGAGGGAAAAATGTGCACGACTACGACGTTCGCAACAAGCGCGGGCGGGAGAAGATGTTCCCCTTCGTCGCGCACAGAACGCGGCATGATGAGTTTGGTGACATGATCAAACCGGAAGATTATCTGCGCGCAGAAGAGAGGGACGAGATTAATGGGCTCGACATGAGGGACGGAGAGCGGCAGGATGGACAAGCTGTTGGCCAGAAGCGGAAATGGGGCGATGCTCAGTCTGGAGCACGGAATGGGAGAGGGCCTAAGAGTGCACAACAAAAGAGAGCCAAGCTGGAGGAGGCCGAACACGAGCCCGACGACATCGATGCTATCATTGCTCGCGCGACAGGCGAGGAAGGCGGAGCTGATGGCGCAGATGGGAGCTTGAGTGACGGCAGCGGCGGCGACGACTCCGACTACGACCCCGCAGACGTCGAGAAGGGAGGACCACGCAAGGTCGTCTTCAGTACGCGCAGCTTGGAGCTGAGACTTCGGATCGCCCATGTCGATTTCTCGGGCCTCTACCGCATTAAAGACCTGCAGATGCTCCTTCCCCGAATACATCCCCGCAAGTTGATCTTGACCGCTGGGGACGCGAGTGAAACCAAGATGCTGGCCGAAGAATGCCGCAGCCTTGAAGGCGGCTCAGCAGTCGGCGAGGTCTTCGCACCTTTACTCGGCGAAACCGTCGATGCCAGCGTCGACACGAACGCCTGGACGCTCAAGCTCAGCCGCCCACTGCTGAAGCGTCTCAACTGGCAGCACCTCCACCCGCACGGCCTCAGCCTCGCCGGTATTGCAGGCCAGCTCGGTCTCGAAGTCCCGACGGACGACACCACCAAAGCGTCCGCGGACGAGAACGCCAAGAAGAAGCTCAAGATGGCGCAGGACGAGTCGACTGAAGTTGCGAAACCCGAAACGCCCGCGATGCCCGTTCTCAACATGCTCGCGGCCATCAACACGATCGACCCGCATCAGCGCGCTGCCACGCACCAGCAGCCTATTCACGTCGGCGACTTGCGCCTCGCGCAGATCCGGCACGAACTCTTGTCGACGGGCCACACGGCCGAGTTCCGCGGCGGCGGGTCGCTGCTGGTCGATGGCAGCGTACTCGTCAAAAAGAGCCAGGCTACTGGAGGCATCGAGGTGGAGGCTGCGGGTGGAGGTCTCGGCGTACCGAAATGGCGGACTATGGACGGTGAGGGGAGCTTCTACGCGGTGCGCAAGTGCGTCTACTCGCGGCTGGCGGTCGTCGGGGGTGGGTAGTCTTGTTTGCTGAGGGAGGATGATACCCGGTGGGGAGGGTGCGACGGTCGTGTAATACCATTGTGTGACATTAGCAGGCTGCTCCAACAAGCTCGCCATGATCTCGATCATCCTCCTCCCTCTCCTTCAGAATCTCTTCTGTCACGCTCGTCAATTCCTCGGGGCATCGCCACCAGCACGTGACCCAGCCAAAAAAATACCGAGGCTATCGGCCCTCCGACCCCAGATCCGAACAAGCGCGCCCAAACGCCGAGTCCATCTTTAAACCCCCCGATCGCCCAGCATCCACTCACGCCTCTCCGATTACACTCAACCCTCCGACCTCGCCCTACATTACAACAACAACAACGACCCTCATCCGCCCTTCATCCTCCGCAGCCCCCCCGCTCGCCCCCCCGCAAGTCCCTCCACCCGCACCGCATCAACCCCCGCGACCCGCGAACCAGCACCATGTCGAAAGAATTCACGCCCGCGGACGTCGGCCAGCACGCCTCGGTCGACAAAGGGCTGTACATCATCATCGACGGCGGCGTGTATGAAATGGGCGGTTTCGTCGACGAGCACCCGGGTGGCGCGAAGATTCTCAAGCGCGTTGGTGGGAAGGACGCTAGTAAGCAGTTTTGGAAGGTGAGTTGGTTCGGCGGTGGACCGAGGGACAGGGGAAGGGGGGTGGAGTGGTGGAGTGGCGGGTGATGGGGGGGAGGGGGAGAAGGTGGTTTGGGTGGTGGTTTGGGAGGTTGGTTAGGGGTTTGTGCTGACCGGGCGCGATTGCAGTACCACAACGAGAGCGTGCTGAAGAAGTACACCGAGAGGCTGAAGATCGGGTCGGTCAAGGAGGGGGCGAAGCTATAGAGGATTTGCGACGCGCTCGCGAGGAGGGAAAAGGGGGGAGATGTGATGATTTGAACGTGGCGGGATTCTTGTATGTACATACACGCGCGTCCAGACTCGTAGACGAGCCTTGGAAACTCATTAGAAATAATCCCTTCCAGCGCGTCCATCAGCCGTTCATCCGTGAGTAGAAATATTCACCAAGCACCCCAGAACGCCACCGCTTCGCCCCTCCCGTGTCCTCCAGCGCGTCGCTATTGCAAGGAAGTCGACAAGGGTATGTTAGAAAACGCTCCGCGCGCAAAAGACGTGCATCCCTCAGCCTGCCGTCGTCAAAAACCGTCCATCGTCCAATCAACCATCTGATCATCCCTGCTTGACACCGACCCAACCCTCCTCGTCCCGGCTCTTATCCAGCCCCCAGCTCCGCCTTCGCACCACCTTGGACCGCCGGCTCATGCGCCAGATCGCCACGACCGCCGACCCAGACCCAAGCGCCACCATCGCGAGGAAATAATAGTAGTGCTTCCCAATCATCACGATAGCAGCCGCATCCCAGCCGTGCCAGCTGCTCGCGCCGCCGTGCCGGAACAACGGCGTCGTGACCTTGCCGCGCAGCATATGCGGCTCCATATCGCCCTCGGCGTCAGCGAGGATGAAAACGCGGTCGGTTTCGGGGACGTCGTCGCCGCGGCTGGCAAGACGTGCCAGGCTGCGTGTGTAGCTGACCCAGCGGTTGGAGAAGAACATGCAGCCCGTGCTGACCATGTTCTCGACGTACGGCATGCCCCAGGCGATGTCTCGGGACGGGGCGGCTGCGAGGAGGTGCTGGAGGAACGGGTGCTGTGGGCGCGAGAGGATGAAGGCGTTGTTGACGCCGGCGGGGTAGGCGCCGGGGGTCAGGAGGGGGAGGTGGCGGAGCGCGTCGAGAGGCTGCTCGCATGTGATGTCGAGGTCGAGGTACGCGCCGCCGAAGTGATCGAGGAGGGCGTAGCGCAGGATGTTGGCGCGCTGGATGCTTTGGCGGTAGCCGCTGTAGTGCGGGAGGAGGGTCGGGTAGTGTTCGTGCATGAATTTGGCCGCTGTCGCGTCTGTCCAGACGTTGTAGTTCCAGTCAGGGTGAAGGGCCTTGCAACTCTCGATTGCTGGCCCATATTTCTCGAGCGAGCTCGAGCGACCTTCGGAAAGGAAGATCTGGTGAATCGTTTTGGGGACGAGTTCGGAGGTATTTTGGGAGGGTGGCAAGAGGTCATCGGCGTTGTCGTCGAGTGGGAAAGAGTAGCGGTAAAGGGTTTCAGGGTGGCGCTCGAGGAATGGGTAGAATGTGCCATATGTTCGCGCGATCTCGGAGAGGTCGCGTATGTGATGGCGTAAGAGGACGGTCAGGGCGATAAGCGTCGTGCAGACCGTCGCCGCAACACTTCGAGCGCGCATGATTGCTTGATCGTCGGATTGAGCCTGAACGAAGAATGCAAGGTATAGATATGCAGGTCTGTTTGTTCCCGTTCACGACTCTTGATGAAAAGCCCCCACTCGAATAAGATCAAGACTGACGGTGAGAGAGCGAGAGCAACGAAAGCGGAAGAATTAAAAGAAGAAAGCGCCAACAGTTACCTCACGTCGCCGCTTCTCAGCCTTATACCCCCCCCGTAAACACCGAGGAGCGAGAGGGAGTCAGGACCATGCCGGCGGGCGCGACCGCTTCGAAAATGTCCCACCGTGATCCCGAGGGCATCATCAGTAATCATCGACCTCGTGCCACCGACGTGCGATCCCGGCCCCTGCGCGCTGGCATCTGACAAAACCTTGAACCTCCTCGTGCCATCCGCCGCTTCCGGATCGAAGGTATCTTGGCCTGCCTCGCCAGCCAGCCAGCCAGCAGTGGCCCTGCCTGCATGGGTTGAACGACGGGGGATTATCATTATCGTCGTGCTGGCTCCCGCGGAAGGGCTCGAACGGCACGTTTCGACGGCGGTGACGGCGCTGCAATGCAGTCATCAGTAGCCATCACGCCAATTGCAAATGCAAATGTGCACAAAGTTTCGGGGTTCTGCCCTGGTGACAGGCGAAAACAGAAGATGCCGTCAACCGCGAGAGCGAGCGCGATCGACTGGCAACGGCGCGGTCCGAGAAAATCCCTCGGCATTGCTGCTCCGTCCGAGGGTGAGACTTTGGCCGCCAAGAGGGAAGTCGGGGTTTGGAAGGGTAGACCTGGTGGTTCGTCGAGTCTGCTTTCACGCCGAAATCATATGCTGCGATTGGAGACTCGCTCAGTCCTTGCATTCAAAACAACAGCATCGATCCAGCAACGGAACCGATCGAGCCCGGCGGATGCCGGAATATCGTAGGGCATAAAAGCGACCCCGGCACTCGATGCAGCTTATGCCGGCTGTTGGCACGATCCAGCAGCAGCGGCCGTTGCGGAAAATCTCGTAGGGATGTGTAGGGCTGCCGAGCAGCCGGCTTGTCGAACATGTTGGCGGGTTCCGGTTCTCGGGAGGGGACTGCTCTCGGGTCGCGATGCTTTCCGTCTTCCGTGTGTGCAATCGCAATCGTCGCTCGAAAGACGGAGACATAAAGATCGGCGGGGTCGGCTAGGTCGGCGTTGGCGGCTCTGAACTTGGAATCGACGTTTTCGCCCCAAGTCAGCAAAGGCGTGCAACAAGCAGTCAGCTTGAAGTCGAGAAAGAAACCGACTTATGTATCTGCGACTTCGAACAAGCCGATGTCGAGTCTGTACGGAGATTGACAGGCGAGCTTGTGCTACTGGGTGGTGTGTGCCGTCCGCGTCGACCTCGGAGGCGGAACTTGGAAGCTCGCTACTTCGTTGAATTGGCGACACTGACTGTGACGGCTTTGTGAGCGAGAGCAGCAGAATGTTTGCAGCGGGTGTAGTAGTATTTCTGCGAGGGCAACTCTGCAACGACCCGAGATGTCTGCCTATCCTACATCGAGTTCTACAATCCCAATCGCTCTTGCCCGGGTATCACTGTCCATATCGACAGATGCAAGCTTCAGATGTGCGCGAGCAAAGCAGAAACAGTCGTCACGCCCGTCCACAAACGCGATCCCTCAAACCTGAACCACCGCCGTGATTCTGGAACGCGTTCGTCTCCAACCCAAGCCAATCGACTTGAAACATCCTCCCAGACCCATCAGTCACTTCCCTCCCCACTATCCCCCAGATCAACCAACCCCTTGGGCTTCAGCCTCCTCCCCGCGCCCTTCGCCGCCCCCTCCGCACCCTCATTCCCACTCCCACTCCCCTCCTCCTTGTCACCCCACTGCTTCTCGAATGCCTGCGCGCTCTCGAGTTCCGCCCTCAACTCTCTCGACTCCTTGATCTGTTCCGCCTTCTGCGCGCTGAACCGCCCCGTCATACCCACATCCTCAAGCATTCCCCGAAGGTGCCGGATCTTGTCTTTCGGTGTGGTGCAGTTCGCGAGTTCGCGGTGCCAGAGCTTGCGCACGCCGCATTTGAGGAGATTAGACTGCAGGCGTCTAATTTCTCCTTCGTCTGGGGTGAGGTCTTTAGAGGGGGCTTTGGGTCTGGGGTCGCGTTTGTTGGTTTTTGTCGATTTGGACTTGGTGGGTTTCGGAGAGGTCGAATTCTTTGTTTGGCGCCTTTTTTTGGGGGGTGGGCCGTCGTCGATCACGGAGGAGAGGTCGCTTTCGTCGTCTTCGGCGGGTTTGGAGGCGGGTTTGGTGGGTTTGGTCGGCTGCCTCTTCTTCTTGGGCGGGGCATCGTCGATGACCGAGGACAGGTCGCTGTCGTTGTCTTGGTCGGGCTTTTTGGCTTTGTCGTCACTCTGCTCTTCCGGGTCCGTGAGCGGGCTGTCGTCCTCGCTCTTTGACACAGCCTTCTTCGTCGCCTTGCTCATTCTCGGAGAAGGGGCTTTTCCCCCAGCTCTCGAGTTGCCCGCTCCACTCGCATCCGAATCTTCACGCTCTGAATCGACCACCGGGCTGTGCTGCTTCTTCTGTCCCCTGCGACCTGTCGGCTTCTTCTTTGCGCCGGCTCCCTCGTTCTGGGAAGCGCTGAGATCACCCTCGGAATCAGCAACGGGTGATTTGCGCAGCTTCTTCTTGCTGGCAGGCTGTTCTGTCTCCGACTTGCGCTTCGCGCCAGCCGTAGTCTTGGGCTTCGTCGCAGGCGCGCTCTTCTTGACAGCCTGCGGTGACGGCGGCTCGTCAAAGGCAGCGTAGATGGCATCCTTGCTCCTTGCCTTCCACTTCGCGTCAGTCTTGAAGAAGTCGTCTTCGAGTCCGAGCTCTTTCTCCACCCGCGCGCGCGCAGTCTTGATAGTGATCTCCTCGTCGTTCTTCGACGCGTCGCGAACAACGCGTCGCAGACATTGATCGATCTCGGAGTCGGCAGGTAGATTGCCAACAGGCGAGTCGTCCTCAGAGTCAGACATGGTGGCGGTGCGAGCGACCTTGATGGATGTCGAAGAAGAAGCCGAGTCGGTGGCTGCACTGAGATCGACTGGGGAGCTTGCAACCGAACAGCGAAAGCCGGAACATTGAAAGTCACTCCCCCCGCGTTCGGGCCAGGCAACCCTGTTGCGCGGATGCTGCCGGCGCTCGCGTGTTCACGTGAAACAGCTCGCGGCGGGGCTTGAGTGGACGGCATTGGACGAAGTGGTGCCTGAAGGCAGACTCGGCTCTCCCCCTCCAACCTCCCGACCGAAACGGTACACCGTCATGTTTATACCAACTGGCACGGCGAGGTGCTTGCATATACTTTCCCGCTTGTCAGGCACGCGAATGCATGCACTCCGCTTCAGCTTGGACTCGAGGCCACGGTCTATCAGCTCGTCTATATACGTCGCGCGGACACAACCAACACATCCTTCCATCCTCTCCACCTCCCGCTGAATCCCCGCTTCGTCATCCTGACTCTCGTAGCCCACATCACAGCCCACCTCACTTTTGCATCAACCCTGCGTAACGTACCGACCTCAGGCGTGACCAGCAGAAAAGGCCAGTTACTGTCGTGCCACTTCGACGACGTTCGAGTCTTGTTTTCCAGCGTGCCACGGAACCGGGTCGAAACACTGCTGCCACCCGCATCACGGCCCAACCGCACCCCGCCGCGTGCTGCCCCCGGTAGACCTTTAAAAAGACGTCCGCCCATGAGGTCGCTAGTGAAGACTTCCGTCTACATCTTTGAACTTGCCGCCTCCAGTTGAAAGGAACGACGAGAAGAGCAAGAGCAAGAGCAAGAGCAAGAGCAAGCAAAACCGCGCAAGAGCAAACACATACAACCATACAAGCCGCGCGGACCGAATTTATTCGTCGTGGTCGTCCAAAGGGAGCGCTGTTGGACGAATAACGAGGCGTTTGCGCGACGACACCAACGAACGCACGAGAAAGGGAGCAAGCCGCTCTTGCCTCCTTCACTTCGCCCCTTCACGCGCATCCGCGGCAAAGCCACGTGCAACGCGCCTTCCCTGCTGAAGGACTGTGACACGCCGCCTGACGCTGCCGACATTCTGCTCCCCGCTCCTCCAAATGTAAGCCTCCTCTTCCACTCTCTCTCCCCCTTCCACCAACAACCTACCTCCACCTATCACTTGTCCCCTATCACACCCCTCCTTCTTCCCCTACGTACAACCTACGTTCGCACCGCATCGCACCTACAAGAGCACAAAGGCACAAGAGCACACGCCAGCAAACATGGAGGGCTCCGACAAGAAGTCTGGTGGCAAGAAGTCCGACGACAAGAAGTCCGACGACGGCGAGCTCAACAGTAGAACTAGGGCCAAGTCCCTCTCGGTGGGTGATCTGCGCCTTCACCCACCCAGCGACCTCCACAAGAAAGGTATTCGCGTGCTGAAGTGATCGTGCTGGACTGCTCACATCGTTGTTCACAATTGGTTCGCGGACGCGCGCTGATCGAGATTCATTACAGCCTCAACCTATCCCAAGAAAATGCCCGTCTTCGAAGAGACCGCCAAGCCCAAGGGCCGCCTGATCATCGTCGCCAACCGCCTTCCCGTCACCGTCAAGCGCACCGAAGCCGGCGAGTATGAGCTGTACCCCTCCTCCGGTGGACTGGTCTCTGGCCTTTCCGGAATGATGAGGACCACCGACTTTCAGTGGTACGGCTGGCCGGGCATCGACATCCCCGAAGAGGATCAGGCCAAGGTCCGCAAGCGCTGCTTCGACGAGCATAAGGCCACCCCGGTATTCATGTCCGACGAGTTGAGCGACCGTCACTACAACGGCTTCTCCAACTCCATCCTCTGGCCCCTCTTCCACTACCACCCAGGCGAGATCACTTTCGACGAGTCTGCCTGGGAGGGCTACCGCGACGCGAACCGTCTGTTCGCGAAAACCATTGCGGCCAATCTGCAGGATAACGACCTCATTTGGGTGCAAGACTACCACCTGATGCTGCTGCCCGGCATGCTGCGCGAAGAGATGGCAAAGAGGGCCATCCCACCGAAGAACGTCAAAGTTGGCTTCTTCCTGCATACTCCCTTCCCCAGCTCTGAGATCTACCGCATCCTGCCGGTGCGCAACGAGATTCTTGAGGGTGTGCTGCACTGCGACCTGATTGGCTTCCACACATACGACTACGCTCGTCACTTCCTGTCCTCGTGTGCTCGTATTCTGGGCCTCGCGACCACACCAAACGGCGTCGAATATCAGTCGAAGCTCGTCACGGTTGGCGCATTCCCTATCGGCATTGATCCGGAGAAGTTTGTTGAAGGACTGCAAGACGAGGTGGTCAAGGCCAGAATAGAGACACTCAAGAAGAAGTTCGCAGGAGTCAAAATCATCGTCGGGGTGGATCGTCTCGACTACATCAAAGGCGTCCCTCAAAAGCTTCACGCGCTCGAGGTCTTCCTGACCGAGCATCCTGAGTGGATCGGCAAAGTCGTGTTGGTCCAGGTCGCGGTACCGTCACGTGGTGAAGTCGAGGAATACCAAAACCTCCGCGCCGTCGTCAACGAGCTTGTCGGCCGCATCAACGGCAAATTCGGCACCATCGAGTTCCAGCCCATCCACTTTTTGCACAAGAGCGTGACCTTCCAAGAGCTTATTGCGCTCTATGCGATGAGTGACGCCTGCTTGGTCAGCAGCACCCGGGACGGCATGAACTTGGTCTCGTACGAGTACATTGCGTGCCAGCAGGAGCGCCACGGTGTCATGATCCTGTCCGAGTTCGCGGGCGCAGCGCAGTCGCTCAACGGCGCGCTTGTCGTCAACCCCTGGAACACGGACGAGCTCGCCTCCTCCATCCACGAGGCTGTCACTATGGGCCCCGAGCAGCGCGCCATCAACCACGCCAAGCTCGCCAAATACGTGAACAAGTACACCTCGGCCTGGTGGGGCGAGAGCTTCGTCACGGAGCTCACGCGCATCTCGCAGCACGCCGAGCGCAAGCTCAAGGTCAAGGGCCAGCAGCAGACCCCCGGCAAGGGGAACAACAACACCAACGGGACCACCAACGGCACCGGCACCGGAGCCGACGCTACGACCAGCAACTCCAGTCTTACCGGACACCACGGCGGGGCCGCCCGCAGCGGCCATCAAGAAGACTCGGAGACGTAAGACCCTTTCCTTTGTTTCTCCTTTTTGTCACAGCTAGATATATTAGACATCTACGCCCGGTCTTGACGGCGATATAGTTCAGAGTGCCGGTGCGGGGGCTTGGATGATGACTGACATGCGCGTTTTGCTTAGTACTACTGTGGAAGAAGAGGAGCACTTTGAAGAGGCGGTGGAGATGGTGCAGCAGGAGGAAGAAGACCTGGACTCGGATGACTCGGAGGGGCTGGAGATGGTTACGTCGAGGTAGACCACAAGCGGCAGAGACAAGTTCTGCTGGGAGATGTTTTGCTGGGAGTAAGGGGGCGCGGGAGATGCAGTTCATGGCTGAGGGGGACGGATCACTGCTTGTCGACAAGGCTGCGTTCAGTCGCGCCGTCCTCAAGAGCAACGGACCGTTTCACATCGTCGTAGGAGTTGCGTCTACTGGCTGTGGCAATGGGAGGTGGATGTTTTGCTCACAGCTTAAGGGAGACGGCTCGTTGCTCGTCGGAAAGGTCAGCTTCCACCCGCGAGGCCTTCGACTGCCACTGAGCTCGACCCATCACCGTGGGAGGAGCTGCTGTTTCTTTGCTGGGGTCTCTCAAGGCCGCCACTATGGGTCTTTGCTGTAGCTAGCTGCTGCTACAATCTTCTCTGCTCTATCCGCTGTCCCTCCTCTCACAATTCGCTCTCTACGCTGCGCTCTTTCGAGCGCCAATGGGCTCGAGCGTCCTCTAGACTCGGCAGCGTCGATTTCCCGCCCATCATGCCCTTCGCGTTTTCCTCGAGGCGTCTTTGCACAAGTGACCGCGCGCTTCCAACCTGACCTTCTAGAGGCCGTTGTGGCAGCAAGACTCTCGCCTCTCTCCGCGCCCACTTCGCGCGCGTGTCGGAGCACATTGTCATCCACGCGTCTTCGCCCCCCCCGGGGCCACCCCAAACACTTCAGTCTCGGCAGCTCGCTCGCCAAACCGCTCCCATCAGCGGTCCCTCAGCTTGGTGATGACAACCGTCCAACTTAACCGCCCCCGCGCCGCGCGGTCCTCAAACCGTCATCACAAGCACGGCGACCCCCCAGCAGCCACGAGACTCGATAACAAAGCCAATCCGTCCGGCACGCACGCTCACTTCTGCCCACTCAACCGCTGCGCCACCAGGCTGAAGACGGCGACCGAGGACATGAAGAGGGCGAGGTTGTAGAACTGGTGATGTGTTAGAGGGAGGTGGGTGACGAGGAAATTGGGCAGATGGGATGACGGGTGGATACGTACGGCGTTGCGCGAGTAGGCGCTCTCTTCGGCGTCGGTGCGGGCCTCGACGAAGAGGCGGCGGAGGTTGGGAAGGTTTGACTGGGGGGGGAAGTTAATTGTTGATTAATCGTTTTTGGGGGAGGGAGAAAGGGTGGGCATGTGTACCATGGTAGACGTTTGATCTGTTGGTGTTGTTGATTTGGTTCAAAGTGTCTACAGGTCTACAATGAAGAGTACCTGCTGTAAGTACCTCGCCTGTCCTTCCAGGTTCAAAAGGTGAGGTCGTCGCAAGCTCCAGGCATTTATGCATCATCCTTGGCATTAAGGGTCGTGCATCGCGAGCCAAAGCGACCACGGCGACTTCGTTCCAGATGCCGCTCATTGTCGTCCACGCTCACTTTTCTCCCCGCGGCTTGTTTCTATTTCCTCTTTCCCTCCATCCTCGAGCATATGAAAACCCCGCCTTGAGGTAAACCCCACCTCAAAGACCTGCGCACACCGGAATTGCTGCCCGCTCGACGATCTCCCATCACCGCCTCCTGCTCCTCAACCACCCGACTCGAATGAGACCTTGAAGCGCACCCTACAGACACAAAACGAGGCGGACCCAAGATGGCGGTCAACCGACTGCGCAGCGTCCTGGCGACGCCTCGAAAGGGCGAGACGTACGAGCTGCGCGCAGGATTGGTGTCACAGTATGCATGGGAGCGCAAGGAGTCAATACAAAAGACCATCATGTCCATGACGCTGGGCAAAGACGTCTCAGCGCTCTTTCCGGACGTGCTCAAGAACATTGCCACGCCCGACCTCGACCAGAAGAAGCTCGTCTACCTCTACCTCATGAACTACGCCAAGTCACATCCGGACCTCTGCATCCTCGCCGTCAACACCTTCGTGCAGGACTCCGAGGACCCCAACCCGCTCGTGCGGGCGCTGGCCGTGCGTACCATGGGCTGCATCCGCGTGGAGAAAATGGTGGACTACATGGAGGAGCCGCTGCGCAAGACGCTCAAGGACGAGTCGCCGTACGTGCGCAAGACGGCCGCGCTGTGCGTCGCGAAGCTCTTCGACCTCAACCCCGCGCTGTGCATCGAGAACGGCTTTCTCGAGACGCTGCAGGAGATGATCGGCGACTCCAACCCCATGGTCGTGGCCAACTCGGTAACCGCGCTGTCGGAGATCACGGAGGCCGCGCCGGAGACGCGCGCCCTGGTGGTTTCGAGCCAGACGCTGAAGAAGATGCTGCTGGCGCTTAACGAGTGCACTGAGTGGGGGCGCATCACGATCTTGTCGACCCTGGCGGACTACAAGGCGGTGGACTCGAAGGAGGCGGAGAACATTTGCGAGCGCGTGAGCCCGCAGTTCCAACACGTCAATCCGTCGGTGGTGTTGGCCGCGGTGAAGACCGTGTTCCTGCACATGCAGCACATTGAGAACTCCCAAGTTCACGCCAACTACCTGAAAAAGATGTCGCCTCCTCTGGTCACGCTCGTCTCATCACAGCCGGAAGTTCAGTACGTCGCGCTCAGAAACATCGATTTGCTCCTGCAGAAGCAACCCGGAATTCTGGACAAGGAAATGCGCGTCTTCTTCTGCAAGTACAACGATCCGCCCTATCTCAAGCTCACAAAACTGGAAATCATGGTCCGGATAGCCAACTCTTCGAACGTGGACCAGCTGCTCGCCGAGTTGAAGGAATACGCAATGGAAGTCGACATGGACTTCGTGCGCAAAGCCGTGCGCGCCATCGGGCAGGTGGCGATTAAGATCGAGGAGAGCGCAGAGAAGGCGGTGAACGTCCTGCTTGAGCTGATTAACACCAAGGTCGGATATGTGGTGCAGGAGGTGATTGTGGTGATCAAGGACATTTTCCGAAAATACCCGGGCTACGAGGGCATCATCCCCACGCTGTGTTCGTGCATTGACGATCTGGACGAGCCGAACGCGAGAGGGAGTCTCATCTGGATCGTGGGCGAGTATGCGGAGAAGATTTCGAATGCGGGGGATATCTTGGCTGGGTTTGTCGAGGGGTTCAACGAGGAGTTCTCACAGGTGAGTCTTGGCGAATAAACGCACGATAGTCCTTACAGGTGCCCGACATGAAAGCTGACACCTTTCAGACTCAACTGCAAATCCTCACTGCAGTCGTCAAGCTCTTCCTCAAAAAGCCCGACCAATCCCAAGGCCTGGTGCAAAAAGTGCTCCAAGCCGCCACCGCCGAAAACGATAACCCCGACATCCGCGACCGCGCCTACGTCTACTGGCGCCTCCTGTCCTCAGACCCGGAAATCGCCAAAAACGTCGTCCTCTCCGCGCGCCCGCAAATTTCCTCCACTATCCCCGTCCTCCCCGCTCCCCTCCTCGACACTCTGCTCCCCCACCTCTCCTCCCTCGCCTCCGTCTACCAGAAACCCCCTCACACCTTCCTGGGCCAGGGCCGCAGCTCTGCCCTCCAAGCCGCCGCGATCGAGGAAGCGAAGCAAAACGCCCGCGAAAACCCCATCGCCGCCGCCGCCGTCTCGGCCGCCATCTCGGGCGGTGGCAACCAGCCTCCGCCTCAAAACAACGCAGAGAACCTCCTCGACATCGACTTCGATGGCGCCGCGCCCGCGTCCATGCAGAAGGCGCCGCACGGGCCAGGCTCGCCGCTCGACGGACTGGCGGGGACGCCGCAGCGCGTGGCGAGCCCGTCGGTGCCCGGGGGCGGAGGGGGTGGAGGCGGTATGGACGATTTGATGGGGATGTTCGGGAACGAAGGCGCGCAGACGCAGCCGCAGCAGCAGCAGAGTGGGCAGGGGCGAGGTGTGCACGACGGAGGCGCGAGTAATGATTTGATGAATGGGTTCGCTGGGATGGACTTGAATGGCGGGGTGCCGCCGCCCGCGCAGGAGCAGATGGGTGGGGAGAAGAAGACGAATGATGATTTGTTGGGGTTGTTTTGAGCAAAGAGTAGTGGAAATGGGAGGGCGACTGCGAAGGGAAAGGTTGGAGGGGTGGTAGAGGGTGGGGAATGCACAGTACGCTGCTACAAGAGAAGAAAGAGACGTTTCGATTGCACTGGACTCCTATTCGCTCTCTCGCCGGTTGTCGTCAAGATCGTTCCCTTCGCCTGCTAATCAAACACAGAAACCGCTGGCCAAATTCAGTGTCCCGCGCTAATAACAAAGAAACCCCGGAAATGCCCCTTCCGATTACGAAGATCGATACGCTGAGGTCGCCTGGTTGGAATCGAAGGGACCAGTATTGTTGGCGCCGTCAACGTTGGGCAGAAAAGCTTTTCTGGCCACGGTCTTGTTCTGGGTCAGACTACCGGTCTTGTCGAAACAGACATTGGTCGCGACGTTGAGAGTCTTCGGAGCACCAGACTCCGATTCGCTTCTTTCAACATCCACCAGCTCGGACAAAAACGCCGTACACCGACTTTCAACCGTTCTTTCTGCACTGATGGTCCAGGTTATCGTTCGCTCTTGCTTTCAGTCGGTGCGATCGAAAGGACTCGGGGCGTGTCATCCGCTAGTGGTCCGCGAGACCGAGTCGACGCGGCGACACGAGGTCTCGCGACGCCGAAAGAGACGAGACCGAAGAATGCGGTGTCGAGCGCGACGAAGTCGAATGGCGCGGTTTTGAGCGTGGCAGTGGACTCGAAGGCGAGGAAATGGCGCTGCTTCCAATCGAATCCGCTGGACTTCTTCAAGCGTCCGGATTCGAACGCGCGTGGAGCGCCTCGAAAGGGCCGTCGTGCCAAAACGTGGTGGACTCGTCTAGCATGTACATTGCGCGGCGGCTCTGGGAGTAGCTGCGACGAACAGGCGGTGGGCTTCGAGCTCGGTGGAAAGGGAGGGTGCTGCGGCGGGTGCGGTTGCGGCGGTGTCGAGTCATGACTGATCAATCGTGAGTTTTGTGTTTGAGCGTAATTATCTGAGTTGCGGCGGAGCTTGCCTCGAAGTTGCTGATACATCAAGTAGGGCTCGTGATTGCGGCTAATGTCGCGACAACATATCTCGAGTGCAGTCTCGTCTTCCATGATGTTGTGTGACACGTTGGTGCCTCGCACCTGCTGACCGACGAGTCGGGGCGAGACAGCAGGAGCGTTTCTTGGGCAGCGGATCAAATGGAACACCACCGCTTTGGAATTAAATGTTGTGTAGCCACGCAGGTGCCAACTCAGGCACGAGATGCTCTTGAAGGCCGCATTTCGACTATATTGACAAGGAAAGGAGGATCTTTGCATGCGATGCTCGGTCACAGCGGCGCCTCTTTCCCGGCAGCAAGGCGCTGCTGGAGTACTGGCTGTCATCGCGGAAATTCAAGGAACGTCGCGCAGGTACAAGATCCTCAGCTCTGATCTGAGCTCTAATACGCTTGTCCATGAGACGGCGGCTCGTCACTTCCGCTACTGTGAGGGTTCATGAGGATTCAAGGGGAAGTGTGGTATGATAACTCTAAGACGAAAGGGTTCTCAATCCTACTCGCAGCCTCCCATCGCACATTCCATGCTGCTGGCTACGAGTCGGCTAGCAACCACCTTTGTAGAAGCATGACGCTGGATCCGGTCGTCCATTCTCTCCCAAGCACTGCCACCTCTCGCTTGGTATTGCGCGACGTTTTCCAACGGGACTCTCAGCCGGAGATACCACCTGAGATTGGTTATTTCGAGGTGGCTCTGGTACATCTGAAAAATGTAGTCTATTCGAGACTTGACCATGTCAGCACGAGAGCTCTCCTGAAACTCCTAGCGTCTACCTTCTACCCAGCGGTTCGAACGAGCATTGTCTCTTCGTGATGGAAAGGATTGGAGGTGATTAAAACTGCTCGCAGCGCTCGAGGTGAATTTTCTTACTCGGAAATCGAACACTCTGATCTATTGACTTGTCGCCAACCTTTCAATTTTCACGATTCGCTTGTTGGGGTGCACAAACATTGTCTCATGGCGAATGACAGGGGGAAAGGGGATCAGCCGTCTTTGCATCCACTCAATCAGGTAAGGGTTTTTCACGTCCTGCATTTGCTTATCGATTCTAGGAAACGTTACCTGATGGTAGCAACAGCACATGGACGTGACGAGAAAGCTTTGCAGCCCACAGAGAGAGCGATTCCATTCGAGACCGAACTATGCTAACCCGCTTGCTCGAAGGCAACCTCCCATAACTTCCACTCGGGACTTTTGAGCGGAGACCATGCCATACCAATCACACGTATCTCTCTCCGAGAGGGTTCTTGCTGTCCTCCGCCTGGCGCAGCGCAGCCTCCTTGGCGAGCGCCTCAAGCATGTTCTCCATCGCTCCGTAGAAGTCCAGGGCGTAGTCTCCCCTGAGAAGCTCGTCGTGCTTCACCTGCGGCTTTGGCTGGTCCCTCGGATGGACCTCGATCTCCTGGAACAGCTGGCCCATGAAATACTTGCGCATCGTCTTCTGCATATACAGTTGCGAGCGGCAGGTGAGGAGAACGCGGTATTTGGCGTAGCGGATGGTCCGCTGGGGTCCCTCTAATGGCTTGGCAGGGTAGAGGATAGTTGCGTTCTCTGCGTAATGTTAACATACTGAATAGCAAGAGACGATTGGTAATCCTACCAATAATTTGCTCGCGCAGCTCAGTGACAGTGAACTTGGCGGAAGTCTCGGTAGCCATGTTGCCGGTCTGAGGGAGTACTGAGAATGTTGGGTTTGATGGTGGGCTGTGGTTGCCTCGTTTGGATTTGGGTACAGTGTGTATCGAGCTTGAAGATTGAAGTCAAAGCGGAGTGTGAAGGTTGGAGCGAAGAGGGTGTCAACCAGTGGGAAGTGAAGTACTTGCTGTGCTGTCTCCCGGGCCGTTCCCGCTTATGGGATCTGCGTACCTGCCATTCTCGGGCAGATAACATAACCAAGGTCAACGCACAGGCCCAGGTGTGCATCAACTTCCTCTGTGAATTAAGGACCAGTAGTTGAATCGATATGCAAGCGTTCGGCATGGAAAACCTGAATTAATTCATGAACATCGACGGAGTAGGTCACCAAGTGCGATAGCGTGCCCCTCTTAATCTAGGAAGACAACGCTTTCTTTTCGTTTGAAGCAAAAGGCCGCTGTGGTGGAAGGACAAAGTGGTTGGGAGGGACTATTGAACAGCCAAGAGGATTTCGGCGAGCCAGGGAGCTACAACAAAACCAAGAAATATGAATTATGAGTAACGGGGCATCGACATCGCGCCATGAACAAACAGCAACCCAAACTCTCGCGAGGGTATTACATTTGGAGGCATTTCTGAGCACGTCATCCAATCGCTTGTTTGTTTTCTCTGACGATGGCATTGTTGCATCGTTTGGTCGAGATTTCCCCGGCTGTTATAAGTTTCATAGCTCGACCTACTGGATATTAAATCCTCAGTAACCACGCACTTCCTCGACAAAGGTAACGATGGGAACACCGAATCCGAACTTGAACGTAGGAGCGGGCCCGAAAAGGCCCCCGAGCGTTCCGCCTACGCTGCAAGCGCAACGAAACCCTGACGTCGGGGCATTCATGGGCGTCTCCGAAGTACGCTCTTTGAAATTCGGTAAGATTTATGTCGTGCGGATATGGGCCCTGAAGCAATGACACTAACACCAACAAGACAGCGCAGGCAGGATGCACGGTCCAGGCAGATAAAAAGTTATCGCATGCTCAGATGATCAGAAGCTCAAAGCATGCTCGCCGCACGGAAGGGAGGGTCTGACATAGAGTGCAGACCACGATACCGCTTAGACAGCACTTTGACAAACGTTCTGGTGGGCCTCGCTCGGGCCATGTCACGCAGACTGATACCTAGGCCATCTGAGATCGAATGAAGGACGCCCAGGAGATGCTCGAGAGGAAGGAGTGCGTGGATGGTGCCGATTCTTGCATACGCAGGTAGAGTTACTGGGCATGATGGATCATTTCACTGCCGTGCGGGGGATACTGACATTGGCTTTTTCCAAGCCTTCAGTTAATCAGCTGTGGATCTTGAATTACTAACGAAAGATGCTTGTGCGTAATATTTCGACAAGGGATTGAGGAACTTCCATTGTCAGAGGTCGAGAGGCGATAATGAGTGCATCAGATGGCCAAGGCAATCTCAATCTATCGATCACTTTGCAGACCAGTAGCGCGACAAGAAACGCCTCTAGTTCTTACCTAATGCAGCGGAGAGATGAAGTGAGGTCGTCCTGTCGGCCACTAACTTCCCCAGACAGACGGATGCTTCCGTCGTGCCGGCCGCGATCAGCCGGCTTAGTAAGCATGGTCGCGGGCCCCGCGACTCCGAAGCTCCAAAGCCGTCTGCCTCCGTCCACCATCACGTCCACAACCACCTTCTTCACTTTCCAATCATCCCCACATTCACTTGCCTTAATACACGGCTGCTTCGATCAGACCTCTTCCTCACGCTTTCATCCGCTCTCGCCCGACCATCACTTCCGCGCGGCGCGATCGTCCGCTGCGACCGCGCACCTTGAATTCCTTCACTTCGATCCTCACATCCTCCAAACTCGTTCATCATGGCACAGCAAGCCCCGAACCAGAACAACCTCGTGATGATACGTCCTCAGTTCATCGATGGGTTGCCTGGACTTGGCAATGAACAGCGGACGCACTACAAGAACGGGCTCGCTGGACTATGGCAAACCGTGGACTCTACGCCTGCGGGCAGCCCTCAGCATCAAGATGCGGAGAACAAGATCCGTCAGGCAAGTGTTAAGATCATGCAAACAGTCTCCTCGCGCAGCCGGCCTCAATCTGGCGGCGGACCGCGCCCCGCTTCCAACCACCAGGGCGGCCCCTCGGGCGGCAACATGCCGCAACAGACCCCACAGCAAGGAAACCAACAGCCCCAACAGCAGCCTCAACAGCCTCAGCAGAATCCGTTGAGTCAGGCCCTACGTAATGAACTTGGTTCGGTCAAAGTCGAGATTCCTCCACACATCTCCACACAGGGCGAGCAAGTGGCGAGCAACTGGAGGACCCAGTTCTTGAGGAAGGGTGCCGCTCTGCTCCAGAGGCGCGACCGAGCGAAACAGCAGGGCCAGGCGCTCACCAACCAACGCAACCACCTGCAGCGTACCAATCAACCGATTCCGGATCAAATGCAGCAAGATCTCCACAAATTCGGCACGGAGATGCAAGCCGCGAGCGCGGAGTGGGAGTCGATAAAGCGGCAAAATGCGAACCTTGCAAATTCGCAGGGCCAAAACATGCAGCGTGGCCCTAGTGGTCAGGGCCAAGCTGGGCCTCAACAGCAGCGGCCGCCTCCGCAGCAGCAAATGCAGCCGCAGCAGCAGCAACAGATGAACGGAACACCTCAAGGGCAAGATGCACAACAGATGGCGGGTATGTCTGGCCCTGGCCAGCAAGGCGAGGTGAAGATGGGAGGCGTCGACCAGCCAACTGCAGAATCGCCTGCTCAGCGTCCAAACAGCGGCTTTCAGCAACCGCAGCCTCCGATCCAGCAGGCGCAGCCCACGCAACCGCCACCCCAGCAAAATATAAACCAGCAACGGCCGCCTTCCGCCCATCCCCAGCAAACGCCGCAGCCGCCACCTCAGCAGCAACCACAGCAGGGTTATCCGCAAGGCAACATGGGGCCTCAACAGCCGGGTCAGCAGCGCCCGCAGATGAACCCCCAGCAAATGCCGCCTCATGGCATTCCTCACCAGCAACCTCAGAATGCCCCAACGCCGGGCATGGCTCAGGGCGTTCCGCAGCAACAGCAACCGTCTCAGCAGCATCAGCAGCCACAGCAGCCCCAACAGCCGCAGCGGCCGCAAGTTCTCAGCCACCAAGCCGCCGTGGAAAACGCCAGACAGTCTTACACCAAAGACCAAGCACAAAAGCAGCAGCAACAAGGCCCCCAGCCCAACTCCAACCAGCCCCAAGTCCCCAACGGCCTCCCCCTGAGCGGCCCTCCCCAAAACGCCCAACAGCAAACCCCAACTTCCACCTACTCCCCCATGCAACAGCAGACCCAACAGGGCAGCGGCAACACCAAGTTCCCCATCCCCAAGACCCTCAACCTCGATCCCCGCACCCAAATGCCCGTCCCCGGCCCCCCGCAACGCCCCACCGCTGCCAACGCCGGCATGATGAACACGCCCGGCGTACAGCGCGCGGCGCAATTCACGCTCGAAGGCTTCGAAGGCGACCGCGTCCTCTCCAAGCGCAAACTCGACGAGCTGGTCCGCCAAGTCACAGGCGGCACCGAGGACGGCGCGCTGGCGCCCGAGGTCGAGGAAGCCGTGCTCACGCTCATGGACGACTTTGTCGACAACCTCATCGTCAGCGCGTGTCGGCTGGCCAAGCTGCGCAGCGGCACTACGCTCGACGTCAAGGACTTGCAGATTGTGCTTGAGCGAAACTACGGGATGCGTATTCCCGGGTATGCGCTTGATGAGGTGCGCACGGTGCGGAAGTTCCAGCCTGCGCCCGGCTGGCAGACCAAGATGCAGGCGGTGCAGGCGGGGAAGGTCATGGGGAATCGCGAGTCTTGAGTGAGCGACGGATGAGTGGATATGATCTCCGGGTCTGCGGACTGAGGGCACTGTGCGCGAATGGTAACGGGTGGATGGGGGGAGGGGGGGGGCTTTTGGAATGGCGGATTCTGGAACAGATTGGAGGACGCTCGGAAAAACGATACCACGGAGCATCATTGGGTTGCTCTCGCGCAATCGGGGAATTCTTGGCTGGGACTATGAGTTTTGAGTTTTGATTTGGAGCGAGGAGTTTACCGAGTCTTCGGGGTCTAGGAGTTTGAGAGAAGACTGGGCGGCACGGCATGCTTGCGATTCTCCTCATGCTTTTCGCGTCGCGACTGCGGCTCCGCTTCAATCCAGTAGACTTCGTCGCGCTGTGCCTGTTGCAACTAATATTAAACTTGTTACTCTAATCGCGCCTGTATCCACCTCGCACGATCGTGTCACCTAGCTCACAGCCCTTCCACCAGACATCTTCGCTCCACCGCATACTCGCCTCGGCATCGGAATGAGCGTCGTCCTGCCTCCTGACCGACGCCGTCTTCCTGACACCGCGATCAACAGACCTCACTCCTTCACGACCTTGCGGCCCCTCGCCTCCTCCCAATCCCCCTCACTTCCACCCCCTGCCTCCGTCCCCACCTCACTCGGCTCATCCTCCCCCTCCTCCTCCACCAACCCCAGCTCCCTCCCCGAACCCCCCACCACCGCCCCGCCCTCCCCCACCGCCACACCGCCCCCCTCACTCGACGAGGTCCCCCCCTCACTCGTCGACCATCCCGCTTCACTCGAGTCCCGACTTCCCCCACCGGCACCATCAACATGACCCCTCAGCCTACGCCCCCCACCCCTCCCGCCCACCCCCAAACCCCCACCTCCACCCGCATCTCTAACCGCCGGCTCCGAGACCGACGCCCTGCCCGCCGCCCTCACCGCCGCACCCCCACCCGCTCGTCCCCCGCCCCCAAATCCCCCCGCCACGCCCCCTCCAACACCCAAAAGCGACACCCCGCCCCAGTCCGACAAGTCCTGAACCTCTGCTTCCTCAGCGTCGTGATCGCCGTCATCACCAGTCGCGCCGGGGACGTCGGGGATACTCTCGTCCACAAGCGCGCCGGCGTTCGCGTTCGGCACGCCCGGGCGCGCTTTGCGCGAGCGCGGACGGCGCGACTCGTCTGAGGAGGGGGCGCGGGAGGGAGAGCGGCTGCCGTGTGCGCCGCCGTGTGCGCTGGCGTCGGAGCTGGTGAGGTCGTTTTCGGCGGAGCTTGAGCGCGCGGGCAGGCAGGTTGGTGGGTGGTTTGCGGGTGGGGGGTGCCAGTGGGGCGGGGAGGGGGGTGCTTCTGCTGCTGTCGTTGGTGAGGGGGTGGCGGGGTTTGAGGGAGGGTCGGGGTTGGGGTTGGGCTTTTGGGTGGACTGTTGGTGTGGTGCGGGCGAGGGGTAGCGCAGGGCCATGTCGCGGGCGAGTTCGAGGCCGCGGCGCTCGGTTTCGATTTCCAGGAGTTGGTCGCCTGTGTAGAGCGGTGAGCTGTGCGTCCGGTATGACCGAGGCGCTAAGGGAGGGTCGCCACTTACGGACTTCATCATAGTCATAAATCCCCTGCACGCCATCGCCGTTAACGTCCCTCGCGAACCAGGGCTTCTCCCTCTCCACTCCTCGGTCTTGATTCCCTCCACCCCCACTTCCACTTCCACTTCCACCCACACCCCCCCGTCCCCGCCCCGCACCCGCCACAGCCCGCCCCCTTACCTCGCCCAGATCCCACAGACACTCCGCCGTCGCCTCGTGCAGGAAGAAATACCGCCGCCAGTAATCCGACCACACGCCACGCCAGGGGTACGGCGCGGGTGGGGGATGCAGCGGGTCGTCGGTGCGGGGGCACGCGGGGTCGGAGGGCGGTGGCTCGTCGATGGGGTTCTTGGCTGAGCCTGGGGGGCCGACGGAGGGTCGGTTGGGGTCTGGGCCGGAGCTGGTGGAGGTGGAGGTTGTTGTTGTAGTGGGTGAGGGGGCGGCTGCGTTGGGAATGGAGTCGACGCGGGAGGTGTTGGCTCGGGGGGATGGGTGGGGTGGTGGGTGGTGAGCGGTAATGGGTTTGAGGTTGTGGTGTGATTGGGGGGCCTGAGCGGCGGAGACGGGGCGGGCGAGGGCGGTGGTCGGGTCGAGTCTGGAAGTTGGGTCGGCGTGGAGGGGGGGCGAGCGGGGACCTTGCCGGCTGGAGGGGCGCGGGGCGGAGGAGGTTGAAGGCGCAGCGCTGGTCGGGTGTGGTCCGGGGGAGGGTTTTGGTGGCGTGGTGGTCTTGTGGGGCGACATTGGTGCCGCGTGGGTGACGGGTCGGTCGGTGGAGGCTGAATTGATCTTAACGGATGACTTTGGTTTTGATGCAATATCGACGCTGGCGATAGTTGAATTGCGGCAGGGAGCGATGGGTGTTGAAGACGGGAGGGATTGAGTCGACGCAGGTGGATCCGAAGAGAGACGGGAGTCGAGTGGAGCGGGCGATGGAGAGTCGCGGGGTTTGTTGCGAATGGTGGAAAGAGCAGTCGTCGAGCGAACGAGACCCGGCCGATTGGGCTGCTCCTTCCTGAAACGAAATCAACGAGCGTTCAATCCGACGACGGTACGAGCGAGGCAAGAGCAAGCGCGCCGGGACCACAGAAGGAAAGAGTGACCGGCCCGCATCGATCAAAGAGAAAACGCTCGGCGGCCGCTTCATGCTTTACCTGCAAGCGATTGCAACGATGCAACGAGTGAAGTGAACGTCCCGGGTTGAATGGAAGTTCGACATCGGCCACCGCCAGGTCCAGCCATCCGCGCGCGCGCGCCATTCCACCTCACGTCTCACCGGCAGGCACGCGTCTGCGGGGTGGTCAACGTGATGCTTATCGATTGCAGACAATTGGGTGCTACCAGGCCCTTTTCTCACCTCATCCGTCCATCCATTCGATGTGAAAAAACAAAACAACAAAAGAAGAACGTCCCCTCATCCCCGTCATCGATTCCCCTACGACGTCTCATCGACGTGATACACCAGCTTGGTCCCGCTCACCTTGCCCTCGCGGAGCTGTTGCAGCCCGTCCATCACGCCCTGCAACCCGCCCTTGCCGACTCGGGGCGGGTGCACGGCAATCTGCGACGAGGCGACCAGCTTGGTGCTCAAGTCCCAGAACCTGTGACCCCGTTAGCCAAACAGCCCTCCCCCCCATCGCTGCAACACGTATCACCACCACCACCGCAACGAAACCGCGCGACTCACATCTTAGCAAACTCAAAGTCCTCCTTGCTAGCCGGGTACTCCTTGGGCCCGAACATGAAGCGCTCCCCCGTGATGGTGTACGCGAGCGTGTGCTTGTTCACGACGTCGTCACGGTCGTGCTTCGCCGGCAGCAGGTAGCTGATCGTCCCGCCCTTGGACGACAGCGCCTCGGAGCAGATGCGCGGCGACTCGCCCTCGGAAATGCAGTCGAACGCCAGCGTCATCTTGTCCTGCGTGTACTCGCGGATCTGCGCACGCAACTCTAGTCAGCACCGCATGCCCACTGAGACACGATAGCGAGCAGGCCCCGCACTCACCTTCCTCCCACACTCCGGATCCCTGTAATCAAACGCCTCCCTCGCCCCCAAACTCTTCACAAACGGCGCATTCCGCTCCCCACACGTCACCACCACCTCCGCCCCACTCAACACCGCGTACTGCACCGCCAAACTCCCCGTCGCCGTACTCCCGCCATAAACCAACACCGTGCCCCCATACCGCCCGGCCCCAGGAAGCGGCAACCCCAGACTCTGATACAGGCCCTGCCCGACCGTGCTCACGCCCACACCCAGCGTCGCCGCGTCGTCGAACGAGGTGTTGTCCGGGATCTTCATGCACACGTCGCCTTTGGCCACGCAGTAGGTGGCGAAGCAGCCGTCGGCGGGTTGGACGGCGTTGGCGCCGTGCGTGAAGCCCGCGATGCGGTCGCCGGGGGCCCAGGGCTTGGTTACCGAGGGGCCGACGGCGGCGATGGTGCCGGAGAAGTCGCAGCCGACTGTTGCCGTGGGGGTGGCGAGGTAGTCGATGTGCTTCCTGTGAGTGGGGGCGTTAGTGAGGTGTGTGAGTGAGGAGGGTCGAGTTGTTCGAAGGGAATGGCAAAGGAGAGCGGGTTTACCAGTCAGTGGGGTTGAGCGCGACGCTGTTGACCTTGACGAGGACGTAGTCGTCGCGCAGCTCGGGCAAGGGGACGTCTTGAATTTCGGCTTTGCCCTTGTCGACGATTTTGATCGCTTTCATCGTGCTGGGGAGCGACATGTTTGCTTCCGATCGTTCTTCGAGGTTTCGTGTCGGCGGAATTGTTGCGTCGGGAGCTCGAGGGCGGGGGTTTGGTGTCGATGCGCGGTGGGCGGTCGAGTGATCAAGTATCGGCGTAGGATGTGCTTGTTTTCTGGATGACGACGGATTGTTACCTTTACTTTATTCCGGGGAGGCATTCTCGGAAGAGGGGCAGAGGAGCAGTCGGCAGCGGCATTGGAAATCGAAGTGGGGCAGCACCCGGACCACCTCACCACGTCACATCAGCCCTGCCCGAATCATGACGCTGACGTTGTCGAGCTGTGCCAGCTCCGAGTCTCCATTTGGCTTCGACGCCCGAGATCGGACGGACAGCCGTCGAGGTGCTGCGCGATCGTGCTCGTGGACCTTGCATTGCTGTCTGCGCGTCGCCTGTGTAAAGACTCGATGGAGGCACGATGAGGGGCGCGTGCGAAGCGCTCGCATGGCGGACACTACATCGGTGGCAAAGCAGTTCGCGGCGCGAAGGGAGTTGGCCGCGTAGTTGGAAGGAGTGAAAAGGTTTCTCGCTTCGGTCGTTCGACGATCGTGATACACTAAACAACAGAAACGACGTATTAAGACAAGCCAGGCTTGCCACCCGAGTCGTCGCGCCGAGACTCACGCGGCCTTGGCCCTGCGAGCACAACCAGTTCACTGTCGTGCCCATGCCAGTGAAAGTTGCCACCGTCCTAACGCCGCAAAACCCTCATGCCGCCTGAACAATCCGTTCCCATACCCTTGTCCCCATCACGACCCACCGCACCTTATTACCTTCCCTCCATCATTCCCACCTATCGTATAATCCCGTCCTCCTTCCCCGGCGGCGGCCCCGTCGGCGGCTGGTATGTCTGCGCCGGCGGCTGCAACTCCATGTCGTCCCTTTGCCCATAATAACTCTGGCTCTGGCCGTAGGCCGGCGGGGGCTGTGCGGGGCCCCCCGGCGCGGGACCCTGCGCGCCGTTGTTGTTGCCGTAGAAGCCGCCGTAATAGGGCTGGTTGGCGCCGTTGTGCGGGGTCGATTGCGCCTGGTTGCCGTGGTAGGGCGACGCGTGCTGGTTGTAGGTCGCGGGGCCGTGGCCAGGCGGGGGTCGGCCGGCGGCCCAGCCGGTGCCTGAGGGGGGTGGTGTTAATTGTGCGCGGGTGGATGGGGCTGGACGTGGGAAAGGTGGTGACTTACCTCGGAAGGGCGTGTAGCCGCGCTTGCGGCGGCGGCGCGCGGAGACGCAGGAGAAGACGAAGAAGAGGACGACGGCGCCTAGGATGATGAGGCCGAGGACTAGCCAGCGGGCCCAGCGGTCCCAGGTGCTGTTGTTGTAGCAGTCGGGGTCGCTGGAGTAGCGGCATCTTGAGGACATGGTGTTAGAAGCTTGTGGCGCGCGTGTGGCGAGGTGGGTGTTTGCTGGTGAAGAGGGAGGGGAGAGGTGCTCGGCCGCCACTGCGACATGCGAGAGGGAGACGTGAAGCGTTTGTCGGGGAGTATGGACACCGGAGAGGCTTACGATCCATAGAACTGCCTTGGTTCTAGCTGCGCGAACTCGAGGGCCGACATGATTCCTTGATTTCTGGGTGTTGCTGTTGCCGGTGGAAGCGGTCGTGCCTTGGCGTGTGAACGCGACCACTGAGAGCTAGATGGATGAAGAAGTCGTGAGTCGTGGGATGCCTAGGGAGGAGTGGCGATGATTCTTGTGTCGGCTCGGTCGGGAGGCAAGGTGCGGTGGAGATGAGGAGGAAGTGAGGTCAAAGGGGGCGTAGGTGTAAAGTAGGACAAAGAGAGGCAGGCGCAGCAGGATACTGTACAGCAGAATGCAGTCGGCCGGGCAGAGAGCAGTGGACGGAAATTGTCAGGCGACAGCAATACAAGATGACGCGAAGGTCAAGCGTCTTGGTGATGACGGTGCGATGTGGAATTACTGTAGCAAGCAGTCGGCCTGAACGACTTGGCGGGAGGCTCGTGGACGAGTAGTGCTCCGCCTTGCTCAGCCTCGTAACCTTGCTTGGTGGTGTCGTCGCTGACACCGGAAACGCGGCGCTCTGCTGGCTGGGCGGGGAGAACGCCACCCAGGGTCAGTCACGTGGCTGGGGCGATTGCGACTGAACTTTCGAGGTGTTTCCCCGGTCGTGTAGGCGCAACTATCATCCCACTGCCAGGAAATAGCGCATACAGTAACAACAACAACAACAACAACACAATGCGAAGACGACGCCAAAGGGCAGCAATCTGTAGCATCACACCCATCCGTACCTGATTCAAGATCCCAAGATCGCCCCCCCCCCACATCATCAATGGATCATCGGCATCCTTCCAGCAGCAGCAAACTCCCCCCAGATCTCTCTCCCACCCCCGCCTGCAGCCCGAACGCCGAGCCCGAGCGCACCTCCCGTTACCGATTACCGGCTCCTCCCGTCCCCCCCCCCCAGACTTTGACATCATCCCGACCCCGGCAGCCCCGCCAGTCCCGATCGGGCGAGCGCACAGACCTCCCCCAGCTGCACAACAGCTGTCCGATGCGCTGGCAAGCGAGGCCCGTGCGCAATGGGCGCTGCCAGCGCAGGACAGGCGCGGGTTCAAAGGCGCTGCGCCGCCCGCGATGTGGGTTTTTGCTGCGAGCGTAGGCGCTTGAGGGGTGGGTGGATGGGAAGGGGTGGGTTTGCGGGTGGGTTGTGGGCGGGGCAAGGGGCAGGGGCCGCGATGGATGGGACGCAATGGCAAAGAGAAAGGGATGGGATGGATGAGCTTGGAGGTGGGTGGGACATGGACATGAAGCTCAATGGTTTGTTGGGGGGGCAGGGGGCGACGAGGCGACGACGACCGTGAGACGACGGCAGTCTGCGTCTGCGAAGACGGATCGCAGCACGCTCGCCGCCGCTCGACAACCTCATCCTCCCTCCGCGCTTTCGAGAGCTCGCAACGCATCCCTTCTCCCGCTACGCTCCGCACGCCGAACCGGAAAAGAAAACGCAGCAACACCGCGCGACCGGATCGCTTTCTCTCGCCTCCCTGGCCATTGCTGGCGCGTAAACATTTCGCTCTTACCCATGCCTTCTACGCACCCGCGACGCAGCACCCGAGGAAGCAAGCAGCAAAGCAAAGAGCAGGAAAAACACAGGGACAGAAGGGCAAGAAAGGGCAGGGAAGCGAGAGTGCGAAGAGGCGGGAACGGAACGCTGGGACTGTCGTTGTGCGTCGTCGTGATCGTCGTGGGTTGGAGTGGAGCCGTGGAGCCGTGTGCAAGGGAATCTTTTTTCGCTGTCGTGAAGGGGGGAGGTCGGCCGTCGCGTGTCGTGGGTCGTGAGGTTTTGGCTGGAGAGACGCTCACTTCTGCGAGCGCGCGATGAGCCAGTTCAGCACGGCCTCGAGGTTGGTTTCTTCCTTGGCGCTGATGCCGTAGCAGCTGACTTCGCGCTTCTTGACGCTCTTCAGGCCCAGCGCGTCGATCAGCTCGTCCACGCTCATGTGGTTGCGCAGGTCCGACTTGTTGCCCAGCACGAGCAGCGGGATATCCGCCATGGCCGGCTTCTCCAGCAGGATGTGCATCTCCTCCTTGGCGACGGGTAATGCGTCACGGTCGGCCGCGTCGACGATGAAGCTGGGTGGCGTCGGTCAGTCTGGCGGACGGTCAGGCGCGTGACGATTCAACTTACACGATGGCGTTGACGCCGCGGCAGTAGCGCTCCCACATCGAACGGAATCTCGGCTGGCCACCGAGGTCCCAGCTGCGACGGTCAGCAAACCGTTCTGGCCCATCAACTGCGCCAGATGGCTGGCTGCCGGAGCACCGGCGCTTGTACTACACCACGGCTAGAGGGGACGCCGACTCACCACTTAAGTGTGACATGCCCCTTCTGGACGCGCTTCATGTTGAAACCCACCGTCGGTATCGAGCTGCAGTCGCACATGTCAGCCCCGGGAACGGCACCCTGGGTGTTTCAGATCTGGACCAGATCAGAATGTGGCGCACTCACTCGGTGGTGAACTCGCCGCCCTGTGCGAGGTGGTCAGCTTGGCTTTTATCAGAGGGGAATGGATGGCACTCACCGCCAGGACTCGGAGCAAGGACGTCTTGCCGGCGTTCTGGAGGCCGACCATGGTGATGTCGAGCTCCTTGGCCCTGGGTAAGAGATGAAGTCAGCATGGGGGATCGTCTCTCCGACCATGTCGCCGCTGGTGGTTAGGGGCCAGAAGTGGCAGTGGCAGAGGCAGTGGCAGTGACAGTGACGGCGATATGGCAGTGGCAGCGGCGGAAGAGGCGGTGAGGTCGCGGCGTCCCCTTCGGCCGGCGACAGCAGGACTTCCATGTCTGACCGACGCGCGCGGCGACGACGAGAGAGACGTCGACATACCAAAACAGGTTGAGCAGCCAATCATATATCTTTTTGAAGAGGCCGGCCATGTTGGAGGCAAAAGTGGCAGAGAGGAGCAGGGATGGCGACTGCGGGAGGGCCCAGTCGAGCGAGGAGCGGTGCGTTTGCCGGCGCGCGCGTTGAGGTTCCAGCAAATTCGTCGGCGGGCAGGCCAATCGCGGAGGGCGTTGTTAGTGAGGGAGAGAAGTGGGGTTGGAGGGAGCGCGGCGGCGGGCGATGGGGGTTCGTGGAGCTTCCGGGTCGACGAGTGGACGAGAGGTGCTCGTGGGAGGCTGCGGGGTGGGTGTGGCCGTGCCCGCCGCCGCTGCGAGTTTAGAATGGCGATTGTTCGGCTGGTGCTTTATCGCGCGCTGCGGGGCGGCGCGGGGCGGATCTCCTCCCGTCAGACCTCACGCTTTCCTTTTTCCTTTGTTCGTGACTGTTGTTGGTGTCGCTTCTTTTCTCTTCCCTCTTCCTTTCCGCTCGTGGTGTCGGTCACGCAGACTGCACGTTCTTGCCCGTGCTGTGGGTCCGCGACAACTCCGGGTCGGTGGCCGGCGAGCAGCGTATGTGAAGAACCGGTGAAGTTTAAAAGCGCTTTCCTCCCAAGTACCGAGCCGGATCAGGCGACTCCCGCCACCAGCAGAGCACAGCGCTTCGCGGAGCGCGCGCCAGAGCAAGCAATACGCACGCAGCTCCGTCTAAAGCGACAGCGGCAGCCTATGGGCAAGCGTGGCAGGCCAAGCGAGGCGGTCGACACACGTTCGCAGGAGAAGCGGCCAGGCGGATGTCAGGGCGGGGCAGCAGATTCGGGGTGTGCGGTCCATGTCTCTCATGCACGTCGGCTCAATTCTCGCGCACACGCGCCCGCCTTCAAGAGGCGCCGAGGCGCAGAACACACAATGCGACCGGCGAATCCTTCTTCACTCGTAACGCCGCCGTTGGTGGCTTGCTTCCACCTCCTGATCCTGCGTCCGTCAAGTGCTGCCGCCGCCCATCCACCACCGCCGCCCCGGGTGGCCCAGCGTCGAGGCTGCATGCGCCGTCCCGTCTGCTGGTGCGCTTTAGTCGTGGGATTGGACCCTTCGAGATCTGTGCGTCCCGCGTGTGTGGGAGTCTCGGATTCGAGTTGCACCGAGGTGTAAATTGCGGTATTTGAGATCACCCATCGGGACCAGGCAGTTGTTCCCGCCTGTGCAATGCAGCGCTTTCGGGGACGCTGTCGTAGCCGGTGTCTCAGCCTGGTCGTCGCTCGTGCCCTTCTCGAAAGCCGCTGCTTCGGGCTTAGCGTCTCGGCTGTCGGGCCGGTCTTATCGATATGCACCCGAGACCCCGAGCCGAGAGAGCTCCGTGAATTTTTGTCCGCAGCTCGTTCGCTCGCGAGAGACAGCTTCAAGCACTTTGACGAGACGAGAACACTTCTGACTCTCGACCTCAAACTTCCCACCAATCGAATTTCTCCTTCGAAGTACACACGTCTTCCCCTCCAAAGCAAAGCATGTACACTCAATAGCCGTAAAATCCAAATCACAACCATGACGGCAGCCGAGAGAGCGGAGAAGCGCTCCCAATGGACGACCGAGTACGACACACGAAAACGCCACGCCCTCTTCCGCAACCCTCCCGTCGACAAGACCGCCTACCCCTCACTCGCCGAAGCGATCAAACCGCACGTCGAATCTTTCAACGGCGTCTTCGCGCCCAATGGCCAGCTGCAGCATGGCCTCCGCGAGATCGGCTCCAAGACCTTTTTCGACGGCAACCCGGCGATGCACAACGTGGATGATGATGATGAATCAGAGCCCAACAGTAGGAATCGCCTCGAGGTGCGGATGAAGGAGGTGTTCCTCGACAAGAGCGCGCTGCCGCCGTCGAACAAGCTGGAGAGCCACAAGAGGGAGATTTTGCCGGTAGAATGCAGAGAGCGGCATGTGACGTACAGAGGGCGCTTTCGGGGACGTTTGGAATACAGAATCAATGGCGGAGAGTGGAAAGAATCAGTGCGGGAGTTTGGACACCTACCAATCATGCTGCGTTCGAACCGCTGCCATCTGGAGGGCCTCTCACCGAAAGAACTGGTGGACAAGCGTGAGGAGACGGAGGAGCTGGGAGGGTACTTTATCGTCAACGGGATCGAAAAGCTTGTCCGCATGCTGGTCGTCAACAGGCGCAATTTCCCGGCCGCCATCATTCGGCCGTCGTTTGTGAACCGCGGGCCCTCTTACACAAAATACGGCATTCAAATCCGCTCTGTCAGGCCCGATCAGACGTCGCAGACCAACGTTCTTCACTATCTGAGCGACGGTAATGTCATGTTCAGGTTTTCATGGAGGAAGAACGAGTTCTTGGTGCCGGTCTTGATGGTGCTGAAGGCGCTCGCGGAAACGAATGATCGCGAAATCTACGAGGGGATCGTGGGGCCGGCCGGAAGCAAGGGGTTGGACGAGAAGCAGTTCGTGACGGACCGCGTGGAGTTGCTGCTACGCACATACAAGGCTTACGGGCTGCACAGCCGCTCGAGCACGAGGACGTTCTTGGGCTCGAAGTTCCGGCCGGTGCTGGGTGTGCCAGAGGATCTGAGTGATGAGGATGCCGGGGCGGAGTTTCTGCGCAAAATCGTCCTGCCGCATCTGGGCGCTTACGATGTCACGGAGGCCAAGGACGCGGATAAGTCGCGGATGCTGATTTTCATGATCCGCAAGCTGTACGCCTTGGTGGAGGGAGAGTGTTCAATCGACAATCCGGATGCCGTTCAAGCGCAAGAGATCCTCCTTCCTGGTGTGCTCTACGGCATGATCATCAAGGAGCGCATAGACGAATGGCTGACTTCCATTGGCCTGAGTCTGCGCGAGTGGGGACGCAACAACCAGTATCCCAAATTCACCGACCGGGATTTCGAGCGCGAATTTCAGTCAAAGATTCTGCGCAAGACCAACGAGAACCTCGGGCAATCTCTGGATTACTTCCTGTCGACTGGCAACCTGGTCAGCCCCAGTGGTTTGGACTTACAACAGGTTTCGGGTTTCACCGTGGTGGCCGAGAAAATCAACTTCTACCGCTTCATCAGCCATTTCCGCATGGTCCATCGTGGTAGCTTCTTCGCCCAGCTGAAAACGACGACGGTTCGAAAGCTCCTGCCGGAGAGTTGGGGCTTCTTGTGTCCCGTGCACACGCCCGACGGATCGCCTTGTGGTCTGCTGAACCATCTCTCCCACAAGTGCAAGGTGGCGACCGACTACGCTGACTCGTCCAAAATCCCTCACCTCATGTCGCAGCTCGGCGTCGTGAACACATCTGCGGCGAGCCTGAACGAGAGCGTCGTGGTGCAACTCGACGGCCGCATCCTGGGTTTCTGCACGCCAAAGCAAGCGAAGACGATCGCGGATACCCTGAGATACTGGAAGGTCGAGGGCACGCACGGCGTCCCGCTGGAGCTCGAAGTCGGATACATTCCTTCGTCGAACGGCGGCCAGTACCCGGGTGTCTACATGTACTCTTCACCTGCCCGCATGATGCGACCTGCGAAGTATTTGCCTCTGGATAAGCTGGACTATGTCGGGTCGTTCGAACAGCCGTTCATGTCGATTGCGTGTACCGAGCCCGAGGTTGCGTCGGGAGACTCGACCCATGTGGAGTACGACCCTACTAACATTCTCTCAATTGTCGCCAACCAGACACCTTTCTCTGATTTCAATCAGTCTCCGAGGAACATGTATCAGGTGACCTCCATACCCTTCACGTCCCCTCCATACCGTAATTTTCGAGCGAGAATGACTAACACTTCCCAGTGTCAAATGGGCAAGCAAACCATGGGAACCCCTGGGACAGCCCTCAAGTACCGCACAGACAACAAGTCTTACCGGTTGCAGACTGGTCAGACTCCTGTTGTTCGCCCACCCCTGCACAACGAATACGGTCTGGATAACTTTCCCAACGGCACGAACGCGGTTGTTGCTGTCATCTCCTACACCGGATACGACATGGACGACGCTATGATTCTAAATAAGTCTGCGCACGAACGTGGCTTCGGTCATGGGACGATTTACAAAACGAAGAAGATCGATCTTGCCGAGGAGAACAAGCAAGCTCGTGGACGCAGTGCAGCCGTAACCAACATGTTTGGCTTTGCGCCCAACAGCCTGATCAAGGCGCAATGGCGCACCACGCTCGACGACGATGGCCTCGCCGCAGTCGGCACCAAGCTCAAAGAAGGCGACATCATCGCCGCTTCACACACCGTCACCAAAGACGCCATGACTGGCGAATACATCAACCGTGACGGCGTCACGCATCTGCACCGCTACAAGGAGCCCGAAGAAGCCTTTGTGGAAGAGATCAAGCTCATCGGCAACGAAGCCGGCACCAACGACCCCGTCCAAGCCCTGAGCATCCGCTTCCGCATTCCCCGCTCCCCCGTCATCGGCGACAAGTTCTCCTCCCGCCACGGCCAAAAAGGCGTCTGCTCGCAAAAATGGCCCACGCGCGACATGCCCTTCACCGAAACCGGCATGCAACCCGACGTCATCATCAACCCGCACGCTTTCCCCTCCCGCATGACCATTGGCATGTTCGTCGAATCCCTGGCCGGCAAGTCCGGCGCCCTCCACGGCCTCGCCCAAGACTCCACCCCCTTCAAATTCAAAGACAAAGCCGGCGAAACCGCCACCGAGTACTTCGGCTACCAGCTCCAGCGCGCCGGCTACAACTACCACGGCAACGAGCCCATGTACTCCGGTATCACGGGCGAGGAGCTTGCCGCCGACATTTACATCGGCGTCGTCTACTACCAGCGTCTCCGCCACATGGTCAACGATAAATTCCAGGTCCGCACCACCGGGCCCGTCACCCCGCTCACGGGGCAGCCAATCAAGGGTCGCGCGAAGGGTGGCGGTATCCGTGTCGGTGAGATGGAGCGCGATGCCTTGCTCGCGCACGGCACCGCTTTCCTACTGCAGGACCGGCTGCTGAACTGCAGCGATTACACCAAGGCGTGGATCTGCAAGGCGTGTGGGAGCTTTTTGTCCGCGCAGCCGAGTGTGGGGCAGACGGCGAGGAAGCGGCTGGGTGAGGGCGGGAGGGTCAAGTGTCGGCGCTGTTCGAGGAAGGCGCTGCCTGGGGATGCGCGGAGTGAGTGCTGGGAGGATCGGGCGGGTGGGAAGTGGAGGGGGGGGGATGATGTTACCGTTGTGGCTGTGCCGGGCGTGCTGAGGTATTTGGATGTGGAGTTGGCGGCTATGGGGGTGAGGATGAAGTTTAATGTAGGGCCTTGAGGGGGGAGGTGATGAGGCGAAGAGGAGATGATGAAGTGATAGTGAGGCCATGAGTTGATGGGGGTGGAGTGGTTTCGACGGCGCTGGGTGTTGGGGCATGTTGATTCGGGTTATGGAGCGTATGTACTCATCACTTGTCAAATCAAACTTGCACGCCGCGCGCATTTTTCAGACACCGTCTCTGATATGAGTGACAAGGGTCACGTGATTACGTCAAGTGAGGAGAGTCCACTGCTGACAATCTACAGACACTGGAATGGCTCTCTTCAAATCGCCTCGCGACGCCACCAAAGACCACTTCCTCGTCCCGGTCCTCAAGGAAGGCGACTATTACGTGGCGCAGCTGCTCAAGAACCACCCGAGCGTGAGGAGGCCCGCGTCTGTAGCGGAAGGCGCGCCGGCGAAAAGCGTGTCCATAGCTCTCGAATAGCTGCTCGAAGTTGTTGCGCTCGGCCCAAGAGAGCTGTACAAACACCGTAGCGACTACTCAGTGCAAATGGCTCTTCCTTTGCATATCGGTGTGGCTACCACCGAGCACAGCAACCAGTGTTACTTCGACGCAGCTCAGACCGAAGACCCCGAAGCTCTCATGGACTAAGTGGCAAAGTTTCAACTCAGAGCCGCCACTCTTAAGGCGGTTTTTTTAGGACAGCAGGGTCTATCATCACCGATGGTGGGGGACTCATGGAACCTTCCATAGCAAGGCGAAGCCCTGCGCAATCTTTTTATTAGAACAACGAGGGGTCAAATAAGTGGATTAAGAGTTAGGTCTGGAAAACGATGGAAGGCTACATACTTTATCAACCCTAGATACCTCGTCAATCGACAGGTCACTTCAGCTGCTAGTGAATCACCGTTTGCTGAAACAAAGAAGAGAAGAGCAGAAAGTCCACTTCTTGCATCTATAACCTTGCTTCAAAACCTTGCTTCGAAACCTTGCTTGAACACCTTTCGCTTCAACACTCGTGGATAAATTTTTCCAGACCTCAGCTCGTCTGGTCGGGCATCTGCATTAGTGACGTTCTAACCGTACAGATCGTTCGCGCAACGCCTTACCTCGACCCTTCAAAGATCTACCCTAGCTTCTTCGACTATGTGACTTTTATAAATCAGGAAGGTAGGTAATCGGCGAGCCAGGGCTGCGCCATCAGACCCGCTAACTCATCGCACTTAGACCCCTATTTCTGCTCAATTTCCCGCGTCGATTTTTTCACTAACGGATAACACTAACCCTTACATCCACCTAGCCAAACCCACGCACAAATCCAAGATAGCCACCAATCCTACCAACAACAAAGATATCCAAAGACTGCGCGAGCAGATGAATGGTAAGGGTTGAAAGGGGCGTCCGCGATTCTGGGGACATGGCTAACGTTCTGCAGAAAACGCGGGCATGCTCTTTGGTGGAGGTGTCATGTACGAAAAGCACTTCCTTGTCATCATTATGAGACGCAACCAGGTATACATGGCCAGATTAATAGACACCAACACTTTGCTTTGCTTTGCAGAGAGCCCGGGTGGGAACACTGCGTTGGAGGCTCTGAAAAACATGCTACAGTTTCTTAGCGACGTCTTCGGGCTACTCAGTGAGCCCACCGCGAACAGCATGCATCAGCCCCATTTCTTTGTTAGCGTAGACGGAGAAGGTGTCTACGAGGCATCGGGTGTGAACACGTGTTAAGACGGCTTCGATCCTCGGACTTCGAGGTCTGGCAGTGCTACTCTATTCTGGAGACCTACATCGACTGCATCGCATATCCAAGAACGAAGAGATGATCTCCTTTCCAGTCAGCTTTGTTTTCAGCATCACTGTTTAAAGTGCCAGCTCGTTGACTTTGATACCTCGCTGCGTACATACACGTATTCACTTGCTGCATCCATGGTCATTGTTCGAGGCGGGCTTCAAGAGAGCTTTGCTCGACTGCATAAACAGATCGGGATTGTGGGAGTTCCTCACGCCTCCTTTCCGCCCGTCTCTACCGGAGGCATACAGTACATTCCTTGCTCGTAAGCTGCTGGCCATCCGTAGTTTCTGCTCCATTAGCATTCATCAGGCAGCGTTGCGACAATCAGAACAAGAGCACCGTCGAAAAAAAAAAGGATCCAAGCGATCTTGTCTCGTTGAGCAATGTCTTTCACCCCCTGAGCGAATCACGTCAGTCGCCCTAAGACCGACAGCACAGTGAACCCTTCTGTAGTGATACCGAGTGTTGAAGCATGAAGCTGTTTCTAGGAGCTTCTACCATTCCTTTGCGACACCTTATTGCTGTGTTGATTCGTCAGCCTGTTTTTCTTGAACATCCATTGCCGAGTTCACAAAGTATATAGGGAGGCATGCTCTCCAGCAGTTGATAGTCCAACTCTCAAGTCATTCATTGAACAAGACCTATTGTTTCAATACCGAGAGTGTTTACGGCCACGCTGTTGGCCCTGACGGAGCTTCCATTATCGCTCAGGCGGTTTTGACATCAAATTTGGATCGATGATCCGACCCACACTAGTTCGCGCACCACTGCCGTGGCAGACTCTGCTATTGGGGTTGCATTGATCACAGGACTTTCCGAAACAGAAAGGTAGGCAGGGCAGGGGCTAGTCAGGACCTCAAGAAATTGTTCTTGACATGCCGGTGGGGATTACGTCTGTTGCGCGATTTCTATTTTAAAAGGGACGAGAACTGCGAGAAACAGGCCACGCGAAGACGGCAGCACGAACTTCCGCACGTCTTCTACAGCTTTACAGATCTCTGCATACGGGCAACAACGGTCCAAGCTCGCCCCCCACCCCAATGCTCTATTGTTTCAAAACGCACCAATGGCTGGGAGAAATTGTGGGAATCGTGCGCCAATCAGAGACCATTTAGATGTCCGCGATGCCACTCAGCGCAGCAGGATTGATGTTCGTGCGTTGGATATGCGGTCCATTGAAGAAAAAGAATCGTTTCCGTGTAATCTTCTGCACCTTCCTGTAGAGATCTTTGTACAGTATGAACTTCCACTGATTGATCAGCTGCAACCGTGCACTTCCTAGTCTATGTGCTCATGAGGCACTGGTCAGGTCTCTTCGGTGCACTGCAATCATAGGAAGGGCAAGGAGAGAATAACGCACATCACAGTGTAGCTGTCGCAAGACCTCCACGCTACTTCCTGTAGAAGGAGTCTAGAGAGCCAAGACATTGAAATCTTATGTCAGCTTTACTCAAGCTTGGTCATGGCAAAGCCTTAAGAAATTCGGGTAGCCGTCAACTCTCATTAGTCCTAGTCTCCTCTCGCTTGGTGGAGTCTGCTCTTGTGCGTCGGGGGGGGGGGGTGGAGAATGCCAGAAGGTTGACGGTCTCGACACCAAGCCAATTGCTAAACGTCACTAGGGGAGTGTATGACGCTGTTCGCTAGATACGAGTGGATCGATAGGGACGACAAGATGAAAGAGTACCGCGCAATCTGGGGGAAGCCCATGTACTACATGCGAAAAGGCGATTTCTTTCTTCTGCGCCGATCTCGCGGTTCCCTCGAGCGACAGGCTACTTAGGATATTGGCGCACGAGAGACTGACGCACGATCGCGCCCCCTCCCTCTTCAATCCACACCCAAGTTCCGTCCCGGGCTCTCTTCGCGGGCGGGGTTCTCAGCATCGTCTTCTGCCACAGTGCCAGCGCAAGAATGTCAAGCAAGCTTTCCAGTGCGCCGTTCGGGGTATTGCTCAAATTTCCCTGGGCAGTCGACTCGATGACTCGCGCGGTGTCAACGCTGACGCTTATGCGGGCTCGGTATGCCCTCTCTGGCGATCGTAGAACTATTATGGCGTAGCCGGTGTCGGAATGCTTGCTCATGCGGAAGTTGTCTAGGTTGTTTCCCCACAGAGTGATCGCATTGTCTGTTCGTTGTCAGCTGGCATCTTAAACCGCATTTGCACGTAGGGATCGGTACCAAGTACTTGAGCTCGAAGTCCGGAGAGGTCATTCACAGGTTGGGCCTCGGGCCGACCCTGAATGCCTGCCGCGTTCCACGGATCACTTGCCGTATACGACGGTGGCAGCTCCACTGGGGCAGGCGGCAGTTCTTTGGAAGTGCTTGCGTCGTTGGAAGAAGTCGCATCTTTGTTCATGCTGACGAGTTGTGAGGTGCAGCTGACAGGTAACGGCTGTCACACAGGCTGTCCAAGTGCCAGAGTTGCGCTCCTTCTGGAAACGAAGTTGATGACGCACGCTTCGAAGCCAATGAGTGAGACGTGTTGAGCTAACAGCGGGATGTTCGTGTCAAGCTTACCATTTTGATTGCAAGAGATACGTCTGGTGGCGCAGCAAGGCGGGTGGACATGCAAGCTGAAGTTGGCGAGATGGGAAGATCGCGGCGTCGCCTGCGTCATAGGCGGAGGCGAAGTCCGACTGCACCTCTTCATCCACAAGATCTCCTTTTTCGTCGCAATTCACTTCAGTGTGGATAGACAAGGAGATTTTTCCCATGGGCGTCAGCTGATTGTTCTAATTGTTCCTGCAGCAGAATACCGAATTTTTGAGCAGTATCGACCCAGTGATCGATCATCCCGTCCTCGTGTTCCAGGTTTGGTAGACCTTGCCGTCGAGCGATCCCAAGGGCTACCGCGCGGACGACTGTTTTGAAGCAGTGACACGCCAGGACAAAGCGAGCTGGAAGTGCCATCCGTGAGCATCACTAAAGATAGCTCGGACTAAGTCAAACGATGTGCATAGCCAGATTAGCTTCGACTTTGTCGACCGCTCTTAGAACTGTCTTTGACTCGCGAAGATGGTGCGATTTACTTTCCCGCAACCTCCCTTCCCCATATGTGGTGACAGATATCGAGAAAGCGTTCTTTGTGTTGGAAGCATCGTGGGCCTTCTGTGGTATCGCAAAGTATCATTCGCAGTTTTGACAGCATCTCGCTGGGAGCCTAGGCTGTACGGCTTTTCCCTTTGTTGCATTTTCCGTGCGGCGCGTCATTGTCTTGCCCGACCGAGACTTGTACCTCTTCCATTCACCAATCATGGGACTTGGCGTGTGGTAAAGCTTTTGACCTTGTTCAACGCTTACATCAATTACCTGGAAAACGTCGAAAGCGGCCAATGGTGAAGGTACTCTCAAACCAGCCCGAATCCGACTCCGTTAGCAACGTTACATCTTGATGGCGCCGGTTATAGAGTTCCCGAGTCATGAATAGTCGGTGAAGCATATTTGACCTGTCCTTTAACAGGTATGCGATGCCCGAAGACGAGTATGAAATGCTGACCCGTAGGTTCACTCATCGAGACTTCTTGCATGGTTTGCGACTCTCTGCGCGCGCAGATCGTGATGACTGGCCAGGCAGGCTCACTACATAGTACAAGCATGACACATGTGGAAAGAGCCCAGCGGCGCCCGCTCAATGAATCAACGGTCAATTGCCGCGGTCGCTTGTGTGTCTTCTATCCGTCGACTCAAAAGCACAAGATCGTTTGCAACCTCTTCTGCAGATTCATGTTTGCCATCCCAGCAGCCGTACATGATGTGTAGATAGCACCTGCATGAACAACACACGCCCTAGAGCCCTAAAGTCCCGTCGCAACTTTGAGGATTTTTCTGCACTGCGGTGTTGATCAGAGTGCGAATGTTCTCGCTTTCAACAAGGCTTGAACGGTTGCTTCACAAAAGTCCATCGCATTTAAATGAAGATTTTTCCTTGTTGATCGACACCATGCTCCTTTTGTCTCCAGTCCACCCTTCAATTTTGGGTCTAGGGCCTTAGCGAGAGTCGAGAGTAGGGTTCTCATTGCTTCGCCAATGGTGCTCTTGGGTTTTTTTCCGCTAGCGTCACCAGAATCACTTCACTCGCGGCGCACAGGGTGTGATTATTGCGGCCAACATGACCCAGGCTGGTGACAAATAGTCCGTCAGCAGAAGATGTAGTGGTGGCAGCGCAGTACTCTGTGCTGACGTACGGGTGCCGAAATTATTGGCGTAGAGTACTCTCGCATTGTCTACTCGCCGAAATGGGTGTGATTGAGCCTCGTAGCTGTCACATACTCGTGATGGACTCACGCAGTCCAGAAATGTCGTCGCAGGTCAGGGGGACCTGCGGTGATCATAAGATCTCTGGCCACCATGCCGTTTTTTTTTTTTCAGCTCGTTCTCTCGCTCGCGGTGAAGAAAGTAATACGGACGGACGAGGGGCGAGGAGGCTGCTTAAGTAGGAGGAGTTATAGCACAGGCCATTAAAACACGCTCTTTCCTGACGTGAAAGTGCAACAGTATAAAATGGAGCGGCAACAAGAAGCGACACATGTTTCAATGCGCTTCACGGTGGCGATGGTGGACAGATTCACGGGGCATCTTGTAATGACTGGGACAGTGAAAGGTACATACTCATGCTGATGCGTAAAGCTGCTTGTTCATTTGTGTCCCTGTAATCCTCCCATCTCTACGACTTTTCAAACGGCAGAAAAGCGTAGAGAACGTGCAAAGCTTTCAAAGAGGTGTGTAGAGCTGCACACCATCCCCTACAGCCCATCCTCTCAATAGGCAAATTTGTACTGCGTATACGGATGTTCCTCCTGAGTGCCCTGACCGCATTGCTCCATCCAGTCCAGGATCTGTGCGCCCTCAACGTTCGGCTTGTCCGGTGCGGTCGCCCCCGGCATCTCTTTTGTGCAGCGCACCAGACCATCGTCCATCGAAGTGCACTTGTCCTTGTTGATCGGGATCATACCCCTGGGTTGGAATGTAGCGCCCGAAACCTCGTGCAACTCCTTCGCCAAAGCGGTGAGGAGGGCTTGCAAGGCTTTAGTGATGGTCGGCTGGTGGACGCTTTGCGCGACCGTCACGACGGCGCCGATGCTCTGCACCACTTTTCCCACGTGGGCGACGACCCCCTCGTCGGAGGCGGTGACGGTGATGTGAAATGCGCCGTCAGTGCAGCCGACTTCGGGCGCGAAGAGGACGGAGGCAGTGTCTTATGGTCGTTAGCTGAGGCAGTCGCTCTCCGCCAATGAAGCTAACATACCCAGGATCATGGCGCGGAGTCCAGCAATATCAGTAGCAGGGGGAATGGTGGAGACGGCGCTATTGAATGCCATGCTTGCGGTGTCGGAGGCGACGCTGTTGAAAGCCATGTTTGCGGTGGTAGCTTGCGAAGTGTTGGAGTTGACGTTTGGGTTCGCGAAGTCTTGAAGTTCGTTTTAACTGAGAAGGGGATTTTGAGTCTGCTTAAATAGTAGTATCCCGAGCACAGGCCATGCAGTTACGCGCAATAACACTTACAGCCACATGAGTGAGCGGGAAAACTGGAACAGGGGCTGCGTACGAGCACATTGATCATGCTGATGAACACCGCTAGCAGGTCGAAATTCTTGATCGACCTTATGGTTGTATCCTGTACGAGTAAGATCTGGCAACATTCTCAAGATTTTCCATTCACGTGGACACATATGCGGGCGCTTCCGAGAACTTACAGGACTCATTGTATCATGTCATGTCAGCAACTGTTCTGTCATTTCTGCTTCTCCGGCTAACAAAACCACGAAGCTCTTGATCGCGAGCAAGAGCAAAGATGGAGCAGTCATTCGCCAGAGCCGCGAATCCAGCCATGCCCTCGTTCAGGAAGACTGCCGGGGACGAATTTTCCATTCGGCAATCCTTTCAGAAGATACCCTTGAGCGACGTGGGCTTTGTACCTCCCTGCCACGCTGTCGCTCCTTTACACGTAGGGCAATTGGGGTGGGTCTTTTCCCCGGCCCTGCATTGGCTCTGCCATTTGCGTATTCTTTCGTACTCAAAGTAACCTTCAGCGCACCCACGCTCCTGACGCATGTCACCGGCCTGTCGCACGAGCCCGTTGACTCCCGAAGCACATTTGCTTTCGTTGACAGACACCATGCCTCTCTTCTCGATGCTGGGGGAAGCGGTGCTGCGAAGCTCTTTGGCCAAGACAGAAAGCAAGTCTTCCATGGCTCCCGCGACGGCCCCGCTGGGGCAGCTTTGCGCCACGGTCACCAAGCCGACTACTCTGTAGTATGTGCCCAGGCGGACCATCAGTTGACCGTCCGCTGTAGAGATTACGACGATGCGGACCGTCTCATTGACACCGCCAACATTCGGTGCGAAAAGCACACCTGCAGTGCCTGCGCATCGTTAGTTGTGCCCATGAATTCGTTCTGAGACGCCGAGAGAGAATCCCCACCGATTATCATAGCGCACAGTCCTGCGAAGTCGTTTCCGGCGGGAGCTGGAGTCGCTGTGATGGTGACTTGGTCGGAGGCCATGATGGCGGTGCGTTGCTCTTGTTCTTGAGTTGGTGTTTTGGGTTTTGTGTGAGTTGGTGGGCTGGAAGAAAGTAAGAGCAGAGCAGATTTAATACAACCCCTGAGCGCAGGCCGGCACTTCGCTGACACAACGAGTCTGCCGGCGAAGCAACGAGAAAGTGGGACCATACCAAAACGGCAGAAGATGCTCGTTGTCACCAAGCAGGGGTTATCCGTGGCCCCGAAGCATGATCCACCGCTGCACAGATAGAAGTGATATCCGTGGTGCCGGAGAATCCTCCACCGCTTCGTTTTCACGGAGTAAGGGGCGAAAGGTTCTTCTGATCCGCGAACAAAGCTTGTGATCGACGGCCATGTGATTTTTGAAGCTCACCTGCGTTGACCTGAGCTCCACCCGGGCGGCTCATGTAGAACTGTTCATTGAAGAGAAACCCAAAAACAAAGTGAAAGTAGCAAAAGCATGATCACTGACCTCATTTACCGACGCAGAGACGCACAGCGCGCCTCCGCATTCTATTCCAGTATGATACACGCACGCCGTCCATCGCAGCGGCATGCAGGTTCAATCCACCACTCCAAACAAGCACTCACGCCGAGCGCTCCTCCCTCACATTCCCTCAAACCCCCCATCGTCGCCATCGTCGTCCGCCCCCTCACCATCAATAATCTCCTTCGCCAACTCGCGCTCGCGCTCCCTCGCCTTCGCTGCCTCCGCAATCTCCTGCCGGTGCTTGTTCATCGGGTAGCGCATCGCCATGACGCACTCGTCACGCATCCCGAGCAGCGCACTGATACGCGCATGGAACGCCTCACTGGGCTCCGTCGTGCTATACGCGTCCTTGGACGGCGTGGTGACCAGGTGGCCCTCCTGGTGGTCCAGCGAGGCCTCGATCACGCCGTCGCGGATGGCCTTGGCCGTGATGTACTCGGCGCTCTCTTCGCTCTCGACGCCCAGGCGCGTGCAGATGTCGCGCAGGGAGATGCGGGAGTAGGAGAGCGAGAGCATGCGCACGCCCGTCTTGATGACGTTTTGGCGGAGGCGCAGGATCAGCGTGTAGGTGCCGTCTTTGCGGAACTGCCCTTCGTTGGCGGAAGCGCATTTGAGGAAGGCTTGCAGGTCGCCTACGCGGACGGCCTGAACGAGCTTGAAGTAGGGGTGCAGGGCGGATTCAAGAGAGGGTTGGCGGAAGAGAGCGCGGTCGGGGATGTCGCCCATGAGGAGCTCCACGATAATCAAGAACTTGGTCGCCTGCTGATAGAAGCCCACGGCGGGACCAGCAGTGGGTGACTTCCTCGTGGCGGATTCGAGATGGTCGTGTGCTTGCGAGTAGGAGAGCTGAATGGCGCGTATTCTGCCCATGTAATAGAGGAAGCGGCAAACCTGGTTGTTAGTGGCGTTGGTAGGGAACTGCGTCTGCGCCACGAGGAGATCTGCCTGCGTGATGTCCGCCGTGCTGATGTAGTTCCGCAGCAACAAGACAGTGACGGCAGCTTGAGTGTCGGAGTCCTTCCTCAAGACGGCGGATCGCAGCGCGGAAAGTAGCATTGGGCGCATCTCAACCACGTATGACTGCTTCGATGGCGGCTTCGGGTCAAGGTTCTCCTGGAAGAGCTGGAAGTAGTAGTACGCCTTCGCCCCGATGGGATCCAGCGTGCGACGATTCCAAGACCTTATCTTTTCCACGAAGTTCTCGCTGAACTCTGCACCCTCTTCATACTTTTTCGCGTCGAACAACACGACCTGCATCCTGTCAGCGCCCTCCCAACTCATGTCATTGCATCCTAACACCCACCTGTATGAGTATCCCCAGGTACGCCCAGATCTCCGGAAGCTGCTGCTCCTCCCCAACATCCTTATCCTTGCTCATCCCGACGTCTCGGCTATTCAGCGTCGCATTGACCTGCGGCGGCAGCATGCCCTCCAGCACCTTGCGCGCCCCCATGGTGGGCTTGGGGAACGCATTCCTGATGCCGATGCCAACGGCCTCGTGGAACTTGTTGGACTTTCGCAGGGTGGACGTGGAGCGCAGAGCGCGCAGAGTGAAGCGAGAGTCGAAGGCATCGACAGCCTGCTTGATTAGGTCGAAGTTGTTGAGGATGACTAGGGTATCGGTCAGCTTGTGTTGGATGAGCGGCTGTGAGGCGACATACTGCGCTCTGGCGGGAGGTCCGGGGCGGGGCCCACGGTCTCCTCTTCTTTCTGGCCGTTGACGGCGTCAACATCCATCTTGTCCGCCATGGTTGCGTGATGGCAGATGCGGAGATGGCGGGTTGGGTATGGCGGTCGTAACGTGGTGGCTAGAGTGACGGGATGTTTAGAGGTGAGGCAGCTCCGTCACTGCAGCCATATGGCTTGGCGCGCGCGAGTCAGTTCAACGTCACATGTTTACGTGTGGTGAAGGCGCAACCCCACCATCGTCCGTCCCGTCTTGACAACAACGATCTAAGAGCGACTATACTCGCCGCGCGAGGACACCAACTATGGCGTCCCTCCTGACCTCTCACCTCGAGCAAATCTCTCTCTGCGCAAACTCCATCGCCGAACTCCCCTTTCCTGGCCCAAAAGCCTTCACAAACGCCCTATTGGCCCCCCACGACATCACCTCCCTGATCCGCGACACCGAGCAACACGAGCAAGCACTCTTTCACCTCGCACCGCCACCACTTCCGCCCAAAAATGCTTCTACAGCCGAATCATTCATCGGAAACACTTCCGGCACATCAAGACGCGCGACTGTCTACGGTGGACGACCGCCAAAGAGCAAAGCGGTAGCTGCAGTTCTGGGCGGGGACTTGTACCAGCGGACGCGAAAAGAGGCCGCCAACGCGCGTGCAAAGGGGGATGTGGATGTAGAGGTGCTGCTGAGGGGGGCGGAGAAGCTCGCTGCGGTCTATCCCATCCCTGGAGCGACGGAGCAGATCACGCAGCTCCGGAGACGGCACCAGCAGCTCGAGGCGAACATTGCGCATTACGAGGAGCATGTGGCGGAGCAGGCTAGGGAGCTGAAAAAACAGAATCGGCCTGCGAGTAGAGGTGGACATGAGGAAGACGATGAGGAGATTGAGGCCCTGGTTGCGGAGGCGGAGGATGAGGCGCCCATGACGAGAGAGGACCTGGAGCGCGAGGAAGCTGAGATGGTGGAGCTTGAGAAGAAGAAGAAGGCTCTGGAGGAAAGAGTGTCGGGCATGGACAGAGATTTGGGCGGGCTGATGAGATGATGAGGATATCGGCGTGCTGTGTCAGGAGACACTGCTGGACCACGCAGGTCAGCAAGTCCTGAAGCTGAGTCCGAACGTTTGCCCCGCCACGACGCGATAAAGCTGAGCCCCTTGCTCTACGCAAGTGAAGAGACGGCATAAACCGCGGCCCACCGAGGCCTTCGTCCCACGTAATCGCTGGGCATGCTAAAGTGGGCTTCTCTGGGGCGGTGAATAACCCACGCGGCAACCCGAAGACCTTCTGACCGACGACAGCCCGGGCTGCCATGAAGACGACAAGAGGGAAACAGAAAGTCTTGCCTTGACAGAGCCACCAGTCATCAGGGGGAAAGCCGCGGTAGCGTGATAGCATGGAACAAGTAGAAGGCCGAGGGCATGATAATGCCGACCACGCAGCGAGACGAAGACAGGCGATAGCTGATAGAAAAGTTCAGTGCGCATCAAATGCCATCAACCTCCAGCAACTCCATTCTGATCAACCCAGTTTCTCTCCTCACCCTCATCCCCATCCCCGTTCAACCCCCTCTCCACCCCCCAAATATCCCCCTCATTAAAGAAATCCACCAGCACAAAATTCGGCCCCCGCCCCCACTCGACCCGACACTTCAACGCATGCCTCCCCAACATCCCCGTCCCGACGCCCGCCGCATTCGTCATGCCCGCCGCCGACGCATTCGGATATTTGAACCCCCAGAATTCGGCGTAGAGGAAGTGGTTCAGCAGCGAGAGGCGGTCGGACGGGGGCGAAGGGTACGGCGGCCGCTCCGCGGCGCAGCTTTCTTGCCACGGGTGCGTGCGTGTGAAGGGGGTTTCGAAGATGTGGGCGCTGGCGGGGAGGATGTAGGGGGGATGATAAGGGGAGGTGGGCGCGGAGAGGAAGGTTACCAGGCGTTGGTTTGTTGCCGCCATGTGGGCGAGGGTGGGCCAGGCGGAGGCGGGGTGGTGGTGGGGAGAGGGGGGACGGTAGGAAAGGGTGTCTAGGTTGGCGGAGGCGTAGTGTTGGCTCCAGAGGTAGGGAGGGATGGGGGTCGCGGGGACGAAGAGGAGGGTTAGGATTTCGGTGGGGTTGGCGGCGAGCCAGGCGTGGATTGTGGCGAGGTGGGTGGCGAGGGTTCCGCCGTCCATGAGGGCGCAGTTGAAGTGGCAGAGGCGGATGGTGTTGGGCTTGTTTGGATCTCTGTGAGCTTGGGCTTGGAGGAGGCGGATGCCGGAGTTGAGTTGGGTCGTTATGTTGAAGTACTGGTTACCTGAAAGGGACCAATTGTTGTCGGCTGTGCGGAGGGCAACGCTATTGTGCGTGCCGATAAAGGTTTGCTCCGAGTATCTGCGGTGGTAGAGCGAAAGATTAGGGACTTTTTTGCCTGGAGGTTGGATATGTGGACCGCCGTGGTCGTCCTCGTCGCCATTGCCGATAAAGATGCGATCGAGAGGCTGTTGATGGGTGGTGATGTGTGCGAACGCTACAAAGGAGAGGAGTTGCAGGACGAGCAACCCGTGATTGAAAATAAACATGACGAGATCCTGGAGGTCTTCTTGAGTTGTTCAGTCCTGAATCTGTTCAAGATGCAGGTAGCGGACTGCACGAGCAGAATGGCGGCAGCGTCATCGTCGTCGACGAGGCTGGACGTGGACTTGACTGCGTTCCAAGATCATCGCTCCGCTCAACGTGCTTGAGATCGTCAATGCAATGGACTCGAAAAAAAGGTTAAGCGAGAAAACATGGTTTGCGACCTATTTGGTATATGATCCAAAGACAGGCGCTTCGATATCATTCGTATGTCGATGGACGTCGCTGTTGAAGGGCTGAAGTCAAGCTCCATGGCCGACCCGTGACGCGTCAGAAAGCAAGCCTCTTCCGCCATTGGCCGCGCCATGCAAGCACCTCCTGTTCGCCATCATCAACCGCGGAAATCCATCAAAGTTCGCAGTCGGGAAGGTTTGTATGAATATGCCACTATTAGGTCCCTCATTACTTATAGATTGAATTCCCTTCGCCCATCTTGTTTCAATCATTTTTTCCAAGGTAACAGCCCCGCCACCATGGCTCCAACAAAGGGCATCATGGACCAAGACGAAGACATCTACGGCATTCCCGCCCACGTCTACCGCCCGGCCACCTTCCGCCAGACCTGGCGCCGCCACAAATGGAACATCGCCCTCATCCTCACACTCGTCGCTCTGGTGTACTGGTGGCTGAACCTCGAAGCCTCGACGCCCCCAACCGACTGGTCCAACTTCGCCTACGTCCAATACGCCACCGACTCCCACAGCCTCTGCAACTCCTTTCTAGTCTTCGAAGCCCTGCACCGCCTCGGCAGCAAACCACAACGCGTCCTCCTCTACCCGCGCGAATGGAAACTGCACAGCACCAAACGCAACGACCGCACCTCGGAACTCCTCCTCCGCGCAGCCAAATACTACGACGTGCGCCTCAAACCGGTCCAACTCCTGGGCGTCGACGGCCCAACCTCCCCGGGCACCTGGGACGAAGGCCCCGCCGGCTGGGACGCCAGCATCACCAAACTGCGCGCCTTCGAACTCGAAGAATACACTCGCGTCCTCCACCTCGACAGCGACATCACGCTCCAACACCACGTGGACGAACTCTTCCTCCTCCCCCCGGCCCCCATCGTCCTCCCCCGCGCCTACTGGTACAACAACGAGGACCCCACGACACCGGCCCCCCTCTCAAGCCTCCTAATGCTCCTCCAGCCCAACGCCGCCGAAACAAAACACCTCTACGACCTCCTACAGCGCTGGCGCTCCGACCCCGCCCTCAGCAGCACGTCCACCAAATACGACATGGAACTGATCAACGAGCGCTTCGGGGCCTCCGCCATGGTCCTCCCGCACAACCCCTACACGCTGCTGACCGCCGAATTCCGGCGCGACCCGGACGACCACGCCGCCTACCTCGGAACCACCAACGCGCCGCCCAACACGCCCAAATGGGACGCCTTCCGGGCACTGCGGGAGGCGCGCATCGTGCATTTCAGCGACTGGCCGCTGCCGAAGCCCTGGATTGGATGGGTCAAGGAGGGGTTGGAGGAGGTGCAGCCGGCGTGTGGGGGCGGCGGGGGCACGTGCGCGGAGAGGGAGATTTGGAAGGGGTTGTATGAGGATTTTCGGAGGAGGAGGAAGGAGCATTGTCGGTTGTTGCCAGGGGTGCCGCCGAGTAATTGGGGGGAGTGGAAGAATAGGACGGGGGCGGGCGGGTGAGGGTGGGTAGGGGGAAGTTTGTGATGGTTGTGGAGGATGTTGTTGGTGGATTTTGGGTTGTGTGTTGAGAATTCGGGGGCTCGTGGACGATGAATAGGGGAAAGGGACAAACAGCTGTTTGGATAAAGCCAGGTCGGATTGGAGGTGAGATGTACATTCTGAATATTGATCAGACGAAACGAAAGGAGAAACTTTGTGCAGAGTGGGGCGCCACCCTTCGATGTCCACATTGCACGGTACCGAGAAATGTTCTGACAAACGAAGAGTGCTACAAGAAGAGATGGACGAGAATGCTCTTTAAACCATGCTAAAATCATTGCAACATGTACAAACGTGTGCGGTCTCTACTCAACGCTCCGCCGGATTATCCCGTCGTCCAAATAACGCATCCTAACGCCTCCCGCAACCTTTCACGCACCAGGTATATTCCCCTTGCCCCCAACCTAGAAAGCCCCACCGCTCGGCGGCCCCATTTCACTCATCATACTCTGCCTGCTCTTCAGGCTCCTTGGTTCATCGATCTCCATCGCGCCACTCTGCACGCGCACGACCTTCCGCCCTTTCCCGTTGTCGTTGTGCACCAGTACCTGTGCCGGACAGACGACAATCTCCTCCTCGCCCTCGCCGAAGCCGTCGCCCTTTTTGACGACGAGCGGGAATAGCACGAGCTTGACGACGGCGCGCAGCTTCTCGAGCTCGGCGTTGGCGCTGTAGAGCCCCGAACGTTCGTTCATTAGGCTTGCGTTGAAGTGTACCTTGCGCACCAGGTCGCCGTTGGTGTCGTACTCGGGCTGCAGCGGAGGGAGCATGATGTACTCGGCGCGCTGCGTGCGCATCTCGATCGAGAGGTCAACGGCGACGCCGATGACTTTTTGGAGGGACGCGAGGAGTTGCTTTTCCGAGTTTGAGGGGGGTGGGAGGAGGGTGGAGAGAAGGCTGAAGATCTCATGTGCGACGGCTTCGGTGTCCAAGTTGCGCTGCTCGGCGAACTGGGGGCGTTTGGACAAAAGGGTCAATGTGGTGGCGCGCCAATGAGCGACGGCGCGAGGTGGGCCGACTTCCGCAAGAAGCTTCTCGAGTGCCTTGAGCTTTTGACGCTGCTCGCGGTCCATGCCGAACAGGTAGCGCGTGAACACGTACTCCCAAACCATGGTCATGAAGACAGACATGAAGACGTCGCGGCGTCTGATGCGGTCGCCGAGGAGCTTATCAACGTCGGTCCCGTCCAGAATGGCATTGTCAAGACGCGCTTCGACCTTGTCGTCCTTGATGTCGCTCGACAGGCGGCAAATGCGGTTGTCGGAGAGCTTGGAGAAGCGCAAGATCCATTGCTGGACGTGCTGGCAGAGCTTTTGGCAAGCGCCGTCGAAGTAGTCCTCGTCGCGCACGGTGAGGAAGTCGGCGCCTTTGTTTGACTGGACTTGGGTTTGCAGCGACCGGACCTTCTCGGCCGAGACGTCAAGCTCTTCGTGCAGCTCGCGGATTTCGGCATTCTTGGAGGCGAGAGATGACCTCACATGGCTCTCGGCTTGCTCGCGCATGCTGGTGGACAGACGCTCGTGTTCTTGCCGCATCTGGTCGAGCTCACGGCTAGTGTGCTGCCATTGCTCGGTCGCGTGGGCGTGTTCCTGCTGCATGGAGGAATAGCGGCCATTGGAGTCGTCGACGAGGTTGCGGTTAGCTTCCGTCAGGCCGTTGTTCATCTCGGTGAGACGATTGTTTTCTTCTTGCATCGGCTGCAGCATGGCGCGCATCTGGTTGATCATGTTTTCCTTTTCGGCGAGCTGCTGTTCACGCGCCTGGAGCGCTTCCTGGGCGGCCTGGCCGGCGACATCCTGGTGGCCAAACGACATGCCACGACTCTTTTGTGCATCGTGGAGTGCCTGGTTCTCCGCGGTGAGTTGTTCGAGACGCGATTCCAGCTCCATCAGATGCATGCTCTGGCGCTTTCGCATGCTTGGCGGTCGCGTCGGCGAAGACTGCGGCCCCGGCGCACCGCCAAAACCGGACTGCGCGCACACGGTCAGCACACGTCGCTGCGACACACGATTTGATGGAGAAGGGGGAATACATACGTAAACATCCGACATGGGCTGATCGCGCGATGCGCCGGTGTCCATGGCTTGCTCGTCGTCATTCAGCGGCGGCGTGGGAGGAGGTTCGAAGAAGGGAATGGCAGGGCGGGGCGGGCTTCGAGCCGTCGACGCTCCGGCCGATCCCGATCCCGACCCCGCGTCGCTTCGTCGGCTGGCGGCCCGCAGGTCACCTGATCGGCTTCGGTCGACTCGGCGGAGTGTCGGCGTCGAACTGCGGTTGCTGGCGCGAGACTGAAGTTGGCCATGATTGCCGCTCAAATTCGACCGGTTGCTCATCACACTCGGCGGCCGCTCTAGTCCTCCGGAAAGGCGCCGGGAAGGCTGGAGTTCTGCGCTGCGGTCAATACTTCCAGTGTCTTCACTCATGCTGGGCCGCGAGGATCGCTTCCGGTCGCTGCCCCGCGCCTTCTCCACGAATGGGTCGTTGCTGGATCCGTCGACCCCCGGCTGGGGCGAACTCACCGGCTGTTGCGAGGGTGAGAACGCCTGCTCCCGATCGTGGATGGCCTGAGGCGTGCGCGTCCGTCGAGACGTTTTGCTGTGGTCCGCCGACGCAACGTCGTCGATGCTGGAATCTCCAATGGTCCTCTTATGGGTGTGGTGCTCCTCGGGAATGGTCCCGAGAGCACCCCCGGGGCTCATGGTCTCTGCCGATGGCATAGTTGGGTCGAGAGCGCGCTCCGCGGGACCAATTGATCCTCCGTGGCGGGCATCGGGAGTCGTGGGCGCACGCTCGTCTGACCGAGAGCGAAAATAATCGGGGGTCTCGGGTCCCTGGCCCGGCGTCGGCAGGTCTTGCGGATCTGGGATATCTTGGAGACCGCTCGGCGGGGATTGGAAGAGGTAGGATGCGCGGTCTTTGCTCGTGGGTTGCAAAGGGGTATCGAGGGTGGCTTGGCTCGCGTTTCGTTCATGCGAAGAACCTGCCTGGCTGGATTGTTCTCGGGCATGGCCACGCGTCTTCGCCACGCTCAACCCGCGCTCAGATTCTGCTGGAGGAGTCGAGATGTGCAAAGCTTCCTGAGATCGCCTGCTGTGCAAGCTCTCGTGTGATTTCGCCGATTGGATCTGACGCGTGGGATCGATGTCGTCGAAGGATCGAGAAACGTCTGCTGCCACGGTGAGTTCGGAAGGCGCAGGATCGGATCCTTGCTCGGGCGCGCGCTGAGCTTCAATGGCAGATGGTTCGGCGCTAGTGTTGGCCGATTCGCCCTCTTCTTCACCCTTGGCTGCGGCTGCTTTCTGCTTTTTCCTGAGGCGTTTGTTCTTTTTGTAAGCCTTGTAGGCTTGATCCATTTCGTCTACGTCCATGTCTGTCGCGGGCCGGCCGAACGCGTCCTGGGGCTCCGTCCTGAGCGATCTTGATTCTTTTGGCAGAGGTGCTTCTTCAGCTTGGCTGGTCGAGGGTTGTTCGAAGCTAGCATCGGGTCCTAGCTCTCTGGATGTTTCTCGCTCAGTAGAAGGCCCTGCATCCGTCCGCTCGGGCTGTGTGGGCTGCGCCGGCTGAGGCAATTCTTCGATCGGGTCTTCCATGGCTTGCTTTTTTTCTTTCTTGGCCTTCTTCTTTTGTTTGGGAGAAGTTTGGGCCTCAAAGTCGTCATCATTGGGAGTGCGTGGCGTGTCGTTGCCCTCAACGCCAGCAGCGGTGGCGAAAGCTGCTGCTGCAGCCGGGATGAAGCCTGAGATGCCGCCAGAAGACGTTTCCGCAGCGTGACTTGATTCGGTTGCTTGTCCTGTGGTCTCTGGCGAAATCGGCTTCTCAAGGGCTCGTTCCTGCTCAGCTTGCGGTGTAGAAGGCTCCTGGGGCGCATCGCCTGATTCGAGCTGCGCTTGATTGAAGGACCTTTCGGCATTAGGCTCCACTGTCGGCTCATCGAAGCTCTTAGAGCCTCGATGCTTGGCCTTCTTGTCTTTCTTCCTCTTTGAGCTTGTCGTTGGCTGGAGTTCGGCCTCAGCGGGTGTCTCGGGGGCGGCAGCGACCTCCTCTTGTGAGAGGTCCTGGCTGCTCTCGACAGAAGGCTGGCTTTCAGCAGGCGGCTCGTCAAAGGCAGCCCAATCTTGTTGCTTTGACTTCTTGTCCTTCTTCTTCTTCTTGGAGCTTGCGGGCGTCGCGAAATCGGCCTCGATGGGCGTCTGGGGTGCAGAATCAACCGCTTCTTGCGTCGATTCAGTTGGGTTTTGCGCCACGTCTCGGCTGATCTCGCCCGATTCTGGAGTGTCGGCGGATGGCTCTTCAAAATCATTCCAGGTCTGTTTCTTCGCCTTCTTGTCCTTCTTCTTTTGCTTTGAGCTGGAAGGTAATTCGATTTCCGGCTCAGCGACTGGTTCAGGCGCGGCGGAAGATGCCGCACCGTTAGCTTGCTCAATTTGAGCATCTGCGGCAGATGACTTCGGCTCTTCAGCTGGCTGGCTCTCCCCAGAAGGCTCGTCGAAATCATCAAAGGTTTGGCGCTTGGACTTCTTGTCCTTCTTCTTTTTCTTTGAGCTGGAAGAAGTATCCATGTTGTCTTCAGCTGGTTGATCCGATATTGCAGTGTGAACCCCGCCTCTGCCTTCGGCTTGCTCGATGAAAGAGCCTTCGATGGGAGGCTCCGGCGCATCCACGGGCTGGCTCTCGGCAGGTGGCTCGTCAAATGCAGCAAAGCCTTGCTGCTTCGCCTTCTTGTCCTTCTTGTCTCTCTTTGGACCTGGGGGTGCTTCGAACTCAGCCCCTGCAGCTGGCTGCGGCGCTGCGATGGTCTCCTCGAATTGCTCATCGGTGACTCCACGAGGTGTGTCGTCTGTAATTGGCGTGGTCTGTTCTACTGGCTGCTCCTCGGCAGGGGGTTCATCGAAAGCTGCAAAGGCGGATTGCTTCGATTTCTTGTCTTTCTTCTTCTTCTTCGAGCTTGTGGGGGCCTCGAAGTCGGCTTCGGCAGGTGTATCAGGGGCAGGCGGAGCTTCATCAGGGATGTCGCGGGTCTGATCAGGGATATCATTCGGTGCTGCCAGCGCAGACTCTTCCATCGGAATGCCCTCGGTGGGCGGCTCATCGAAGCTCTCGAAGGCATCTTGCCTTTCCTTTTTGCCCTTCTTTTTCTTTGTCGGCTCCGCGAACTCGGCGTCTGGGTCTGCTTCTCCAGTCTGCGAGATGTCGTTTTGTAGAGAGACAGTCGGGTCAGGTAGGTTTTCGTCTGCGATTGCCTCAGGCTGGGTCGCGGGCTCGGCTGAAGGTTCGTCGAAGCTTTGAAACGTCTCTTGCTGCCCCTTCTTCCCCTTCCTTTTCTTTTCTTTCTTCGTCGGCTCTGGGAACTCGCTCTCCGCATCAACAGCCTGAGATTCGGTAGGCTCATTTTGAGCTGGAGGCAAGTCCTCAGATCCCGTATTCGGAGCGCTGAGTTCTGGCTGAGCTTCAAGATCGCGCCTGCTCAGGTCGGGAGCTTGGTTGTCGAAAACTCCAGTGCTTTCTTGCTTGCCCTTTTTGCCTTTCTTCTTCTTGTCCTTTTTTGACGATTCTGCGAACTCCATGCCAGGGTCTGCCTCTTTGCTGAGGCTTCGGGCATCGCTCTGTGAAACATCCATTGGGTCGGCAGCAACAGCAGCAGGATCTTCAGCCTGAGCGGGCACTTGCGACTCGGTAGAAGAGGACTCTGGAGGTGCCTCTCCGAGTTCGTCTGTTTCACGCTGCCTGCTCTTTTTGCCCTTCTTGCCCTTCTTTGACGACATGCCAGACTCTACGTCAGGGTCAGCATCGGCTGGTGTCTCGGCTGTGTCTTCGGGCGTAAGAGAGGTCTGTCCCGCAGCAGAGCCTTCGCTAGCGGCCCCTCGGGAAGATGACGCGAATGGCTGAGCAGTGGTTTCGTCAACAGAAGGCTGTTCGGGGATCAGAGTGTCGTCTAGAGCAGAGGTCGACTCCACAGGCTCTGATTTTGGCGCTGGCTGAGCGAGATTGTCAAGTGCCGTTGGGTCTGACAAACTTGATGTTGGCGGTGCCTGCTCAAAGTCCTCTAAAGCTTGCTGCTTGCCCTTTTTGCCCTTCTTCTTCTTTTTCGAGCTCTCGGACGGCTGAGTTGCTTCCTCTGCAGGCGTTTCCACGGGAGTATGCGCCTCTGCGGGTTGCTGGGAGGCGGCAGTGGAATCTTGCTCGGCGGGGACTTGACGCCCATCGACAGACGCTGGCTGTTCCTCAGTTCTGGTGGCATCAACAAATCCGCTTGGCTCTGCTGGTAGCGTCTGCTCAGCCTGGGGCGCCTGAAACTCATGGAACTCTTGCGGCTGCGGTTCGTCGAATTCAGGCCACGCTTGCTTCTTTGCCTTCTTCTCCTTCTTTTTGCTCTTTTTCGAAGACGACGCCACCGTGCCGAACGAATCATTGTTGTCTGCGGTCCCCGCATTTAGGGCATCTTCAGCCTGATCTTCAGCTTGGGGTGCGGTCTGATCAACTTGGTCCGAGGCCGCATCCGCTTGAATAGATGCCTCAGGGAGAGGATCCTCGGTGGTTGGTGGCGCGTCTGCCATTTCAACATCTCGGTTTTGCTCAGGAGAGTTGTCAAAACCTTCGTCCCACTGAACCTGAGCTTTCTTGTCCTTCTTTTTCTTCTTCTTGGACGAGGAAGTCTCAGGCATTTCCAATGCGTCGACATCGGCCGTTGAAGCCTGCGGTGCTTCGTTCTGAGGGGTTTCCGCAGCGTCGGGCTCCGGCTGCAAGGTTTCGTCAATCGGCGTTGAAGAAACGTTCTCCGGGGTCGTCATCATAGGGTCGGCATTTTCGGCCTGAGGGCCAGATTCAGGAGTAGCGTCGATGGCCTCTTCATCATCTTGCTTCTTGCCCTTTCTGCCCTTCTTCTTCTTCGAAGACTTCTCTGGCATTGGGAACAGGTCTTCTTCGACGGGCGGCGTCCCTGCCTCTTCGCTCGGCTTGCTTTCGGCTTGGATTTCGGTGGCGCCAGGCTGGTCACTTGGAACCGGAAGGTCTTCGACTGCCTTGGTTTGGTCTTGCTGAGACACCTCACCGAAGTTGTCATCGGTTTGCCTTTTGCCTTTCTTGCCTTTCTTCTTCTTCTTCGACGAGCTTTCTTCCACATCGAGCGCAGGCTCCTCGGGCGTCTCCGCACGGCCAGCAAACGCGTCCGCCGCAGCTGTGCCAATCAAAGGCGCGGCGAGTGCGACAGCGCCCTGTGAGGCCTCTTCTTTGGACGTTCGCTTGGCAGACGCGGTGTCATCTGCGGTCAGCGCTGAGTGAAAGTCTTGAGTGACCTCTTCGGTCGCCCTGGGCTCAGCATAATGCTCCCCGGTTGCAGCGGCCTCGGCTTGGGGCAAGTCTCCAGAGGGTTGCTGTTCCGCAGGAGCGAGCAATGTTGAATCTTCGGTCGACGTTGCTTCCTTATGAATTGATGTATCTTCCGGGGGCTGCTCGCTTGCGAGAGTCGCGAAGCTGTCGTTCGCCTGCTTCTTCGACTTCTTGTCCTTTTTCTTCTTCTTGGAAGAGCTCTCCGGCATAGCGAACAGATCCTCGGCGGGGGCCTCCGGCGCCTCAGCAGAGTCTGCAGGGGCCTGTTCGTTGGGCACCGCTGCGGCTGCCTCAGCCGTGGAATCCAGGGCTGGCTCGGTCTTCGTGGTGTCTTGCTCCGGCGCGTCGCGAGTCGAGCCATCCAAGGCGGCGTCAAGATCCTCCTCTGCTTGCTTCTTACCCTTTTTGCCCTTCTTCTTTTTCTTTGAAGAAGTGTCGGGCCAGTCAAAGGAGTTGTCTTCCTCAGGAGGGGCCGTCTCCCCAAGCACATCAGCAGCAGGTGCCTTTTCGACAGGCACTTCCTGCTCTGCTGCAGGCACAGCTGAAACAATAGGACCTGCGGGAGCTGATGCGTCACTTGGTACGTCTTGAGATGGAGTGCTCTGAATGGGCTTTCCACCCGTGACCATTTCGTGCTCAGTGGTCTCAGGATTCGCTTGAGCAGCTTGCCCCTTCCACGCAGAGGTGTCTTCGACGGAAGCATCTTGCGGTTCATGCTGCTGCGTCAAAGACTCTTCGGCCGCCTTTGCCTCGGCCTGCTCGCCTAAATCGTCTTCAAAGGCGACCTTGCCTTTCTTGCCTTTCTGCTTTTTCTTTGAGCTTGTCGGCATTTCGAAGGGGTCGGCTTGAGGCGTCGGGGTCTCGGATACATTGGCTTGAGTAACTTCCGCCTGAGCGGTCTGCTCGTCGCTAGGGACGTCTCTCGCTGACGCTTCAGAAGCAGGCTGTGCTGCTTCTCCAGAAGTCTCCTCGCCCGCAATCGGCTCCTCAGCCGAGCCCCTTGCCTCAACTTGCTCTTGCGCAGGTTCGTCGAAGGACTCGTTGACCGACGACTTGTTCTTGTTCTTCTTGGCCTTCTTCTTGTCTTTCTTCGACATGCTTTGGGGCATTTCGAATGGGTCCGATTCAACAGCTGCAGGCTCAGTGCTGGCCTCTTGGGTTGGCTGCTCGGAAGAGAGTAGACCTTGCGTTAACATTTCGGCGGTAGACTGCTCCACGGGAATTGACCCGTCTGGGGCGGACCTTTCGGCTGTCGTGTCATCTTGAGCTGGCGTTTGCTCGACTTGTGTTTCTTGCGGTGAGGTCTCTTGAGTCGAAGTCTCTTGAGTTGAGCTCTCTTGAGCTGCGGTCTCTTGAGGCGAAACATCTGCAGCCTTCTGATCTTCAGCAGGCTCGCCCGAGTCAACGTCAAACTGCATAATGCCCTTTTTCGCCTTCTTCTTGTCCTTTTTCGAGGTCTTCTTGGGAGCCTCGACCGATTCACGTTCGACGGTAGCAGGCTCAACCAAAGGCTCCTGACTTTGTTGCACTGGCTGTGCAAGATCTTGAGCGGGCGCCTCAGCAGCGGGCTGCTCCATCAAAGACGGGTCGTCTTGAGGAGTCTTTTCGGCTGCGGTCTCAGTCTCGGCCGCCGCTTCTTGGGCTGGCAGATCGCCGGACGGTTGCTCTTGAGCGGGCTCTTCCAGATCATCGTCGATTCGGGCTTTTGCCTTTTTGCCCTTCTTCTTGTCCTGCTTCGAGAGTTTCTGCGGGACTTCGAATGCGTCTGGCTCGGTAGATGCGGTCTCAGCAGCAAGAGCCTCAGTCGCAACTTCCTGGCTCGGCTGCTCCGATGCGGGAGGAGCTTCCATAGGCTGTTCGACAGGGGCCTCGTGAGGTGCCTCCTCCTGGGCGGCCTTGTCAGTCGCGTTTTCTTCCTGAGTTGGCACCTCTTGGGACATGAGATCGCCAGTCGATTGCTCTTCAGCAGGCTCGCCCAAGTCATCAAATGTTGCTTTGGCCTTTTTGCTCTTCTTCTTGTCCTTTTTCGATGTCTTCTGAGGCACCTCAAATGGGTTGGGCTCAGCGGCAGCGGGTTCCGCAGTGGGTTCGGCGGTGGCTTCTTGGCCGGAGGTTTCTTGCGCATGAGCGTGCTGGTCCCAATCGCCGTGGGTCAGCCCGTCTCCGCCTAGAGCTGCTTCAACAGGCTTCTTTTCGGCCGAAGCAGTCGTCACTTCAACAAGAGACTTTTGGACAGCATCTTCTGAGGCCTCGGCCTCAGAAGAAGGGAGACCCGAGCCACTTCCTTCTCGTGCTGTGGCTTCAGGGATTGGGACATCCTGAGTTGCATCGTCTTGAGCTGGCTCCTGCATGACCTCTTCAGACTGGGCCTTCGATTTCTTGTTCTTCTTCTTGTCTTTCTTCGACAACTTTGTGGGCATTGCGAATGGGTCGGCTTCCGTTCCTGGCTGGCCATCCACAGCTGGCTCCTCTCGGGCTGCCTCTCCCTGGGCCGGTTGCTCGTCGAGTGGCAGCGCCAGTTCGCCGGCAGAGGCCTGGGTAGAGGTTTCTGGAGGGATCGGCGCTTCCGAACCTGAAGGTCCTGGGGCAGCTTCACTTTGTGCTGGCTCTCCCAAATCCTCGTCAGGCTGCATCTTGGCTTTCTTGCCCTTCTTCTTGTCCTTCTTGGAAAGCTTGGCAGGCATTTCGAACGGGTCCGCTTCGGTCGCAAGTGGCTGCTCGCCCAGGTTGCGCTCCTCTTGGGGTTGATGCTCTTCGGGTTGCGACGCTTGGTCTTCTGTAGGAGCCTGAATTGTAGCGGTTTGTTCGAGTACGCCTGCTTCGTTCGCTGCTGAACTCTCTGGTGCAGCTTCAGGTTGCGCTGGCCCACCCAAGCCCTCGTCAAACTGTGTTTTGGCCTTCTTTCCCTTCTGTTTGTCCTTCTTTGACAACTTGGCGGGCGTCTCGAAGGGATCAGCCTCAGGCTCTGCTGACTGGTCTTGGGCCTTTAGCTCTTGTTTTGGCTGCTTATCAAGCGCGGCAGCCAACTCCTCGGCAGCAGTCTGCTCTTCCACCGCGGTCGGCGCAACAGGCTCTTCGAGCACTGCAGTCTGAGCACCTGCAGCTTCGGGTGCAGCTTCAGCCTGCGCAGGCTCGCCAAGGTCGTCATCGAAGCTCGTTTTCGACTTCTTGGCCTTCTTCTTATCCTTCTTCGAAAGCTTTGTAGGCATAGCAAAGGGATCATCCTCGGGTGCTGCACGCTCGGCAGGGGCTTCTTGACCGGACTGATCTTGCGTGGAGACATCTTCGGCAGCCGGCTCTATTGCAGCAGCAGCAGCCGTGTCGTCTTTGGAAAGCGACGTCTCTTGGTTCTCGACTGAGTGCTGGGCAGGCCGCTCTTCCGCAATTGATGTCTCCATGGCGGGCGCCACACGGGTCGACTCCTCAGCTGTGGGCTCCACAAAGCTGTCGTCAAGCTGAGCCGCGGCTTTCTTTCCTTTCTTGCCTTTCTTCTTCTTCGAGGAGCTCTCCGGCATTTCGAAGGTATCAGTCTCCTGACCCGCCTGGACTTGCGTCGAGACATCCTGAGCGGCAGCGTGGGATTCCGGGTCGGCGACTGCGGCTGGGTCTTGTTCGGCGACTGGTGCAGGTTCAGTTTCGACTGGGGGCTGCTCTGGTGTCTCGTCTGCGGCGGACGTTTCCTGGAAAGGCGTGTCATGGGTGGCCTCTCCGGGTGTAGGCTCGCCGAGAGTGTCATCCACTTGCGCTTTGCCTTTCTTGCCCTTCTTGCCCTTCTTTTTCTTGGAGATGTCGGGCATTTCAAAGGGATCTGTGTTCACGGCGGCAGGCTCAGCGTTGGCTTTTGGTTCCGGGTCTTCCTGAGAAGGCTGAGACTTGCTTGTCTGTTCTGCAAACGTCGCTTGAGTTGTCGCCAAGGGAGCCTCGGTTTCATGGGAAGGAATTTCCTCAGTAGCCGGCAGGGCTGCCGCCTTTGTTTCATCAGCTGGTGTTCGTATGGTCTCTTCCTCTGCCACATTTTCAGGTTGAGTAGGGGCCTCGCGCGAAACCTCCTCTTGAGGCGTCTCGGGGAAGTCTTCGAAGGTTTGAGCCTTGCCCTTCTTGCCCTTCTTCTTCTTCTTGGACGAATTTTCCCCTGGCTCGAAAGCCGCGCTGTCGCCTGCCTGCCCTTGTACAGGCAATGCAACTTCAGGCTCAAGTTCTCGCGGTGCCTCTTGAAGGGTGTCCGTCAGCGCAGCCTCTGCATTCGAAGGCTGTTCAGGAGGTGCTGCTTGCACGAGATCCAGAGATGGTTCTTCGGCCACAGGCGCTTGCTCGGCAGTGTCTTGAGTCAGAGGCTCGCCAAAGTTTTCGTCGCTCTGACCTTTGCCCTTCTTGCCTTTCTTGCCTTTCTTCTTCTTTGACGAGGTCTCGAATGGGTCGGCCGTCTCTTGCTCGACTGGCGGCGGCGGCTCGGTGACCTGTTCTGGCGGGGCGACCTCGGGCTTGAAAGTCAGATCGCGCGAGGACTCGAGGATAATTTCTTGTTCAGCCGGTGTCTCCGTAGTCGACTCAGCAGGCGCTTGGTCCTGCGCGGGCTGCTCTTGCGTCGCCCCCAGGAACGGTTCGCCAAGGGACGGCGCCTCTCGAGGGGTATCTTCGAAGCTTTCATCAGCCTGACCCTTACTCTTCTTCCCTTTCTTCCCCTTCTTCTTCTTTGAGGAGGTCTCGAATGGGTCGGCGGGCTCTTCTCCGACTGGAGCCGGAGGCTCAGGCGCAGTCTCTTCTCGTATAGTCGGTACTGGTTCCTGCGAGGGCTGCGCTTGCGAAGGTTCGGCTTCCTGGAACGGTTCGCCGAGTACTGGCATCTCGCGAGCGGCGTCAGCCGGCGGAGGCTCGTCGAAGCTCTCTTCGGCTGCAACCTTGCCCTTCTTGCCCTTCTTCTTTTTCTTGGAGTACTTGTCCGCATGCTCGAACGCAGGCTCTTGTTTTTTCGGCGCCGGCGCAGGTGTGGTATCGGGATGAGATGTCGCTTCGCCATCAGCAGTCTCGCTCTTAGCTTCAGGCTCCACATGCATCTCATCGAGCGCGGAGCGGAAGCTCTCAGCGACCGACACATTGTCGTCTTCGCGCGCGTGCTCGTCGGTGCGGTCTTGCTTGTCGTCGTCGCCACCAAGCCCCTTGGCCGCCAAAGCGGCTCCAAGACTCAGCGCGCCCGCAGCAGCGAGACCCTTACCCCAGTCATGGCCCTCGCCCCTGGCAGTCGACTCGCCCGACTCCAGTTCCCGGGGCTCTTCGTGGCCTCTCATCCCCTCGGCCTGAGCGAAATCCTCCCAAGTGTAAAATTGGGGCGTCTGCTTCTCCTTCCCACTCTGCTGCGGCTGCTGCGACTCCATCGGATTCAGCACCTCGCTCGCCCTGGGTGTCGTCTGTTGGCTATCTAAGTAGTCCTCCCCGCCCTCCTCGTCATACCGCCGCGCCTTGCCAGTATCAATCCGCAACCCCCTATCGCCGCCCTCGACGTCCGACTCCACAATGTCTTCGACAGCAGACTCGTAGTCCTCGCTGCCGTGAAGGCTGGAAGCTCGGGAAGACGGCTTGCTAGAGGGGAGACTGGGGAGCGTCTCGTCGACATCCGGAATTTTGCGGTTGCTCTCGACGAGGTACAGAGGGCGGATCTCGCTGCTGCTCGGGCGCGCCTTGCGAGACTGCGGGTCCTTGGGCGTCGAGGGCGACGCGGGCGCCGAAGGAAGCGCGGAGCCAAAGCTCGCTGATCGTTTGGTCTTGTGTCCGGGCGTGTGAGGCGTTCTAGGCGTCGTGGGGGACTGGCCGAAGGGAAATCGAACAGGAACCGACGTCGTCGAAGGCGACTTGCCCGGGTGCGTGGGCCGCAGGGGCGTCGAAGGGGCGTCCAGCGACAGCCCGCGCCGGTGCGAACTCGCGCCGGCGCCCGTGCCCGACTCAGCGCGAGCAGGGCTGCCAGGCCCCTGCTCGTCCGTTCCCGTTGCTGAGCCTGCCGGCACGGAGTTTTCGTTAACGGGTAGAGGTGGCAGAGGCTCTACCCGAGTCCCTAAAAAAGACTGGTCCTTGTCGCTAACGTCGTCTTCCGTCTTGCGGCGGTGGTGGATTCGCGGGCGACTCGTGCTGTCGCTGCGTTCGAGTGCCCCGCCGTCGCTGTGCCGGCTCGAGTGCCGCCGGCGGTGATCGTGGCTGTCGCGGTGATCGTGGCTGTCGCCGTCGCGCTCGTCGCGGCTGCTGCGGTGACGGTGGCGGCTCTCGGAGGCAACGCTGCGCGTGTCGTCGTCGTCGCCGTGCTCAGAGCTTCGGTGCTTTCTTCTGCGCTCCGAGACGACACTACGGGTATCGTCATCGTCGCCGCCATGCTCAGAGCTCCGATGTTTCCTCCTGCGCCTCCGCTCCGGGTCTTCGTCTTTGTCATCACGGCTGTCTTTCATGCTGAGTTGCGCGCCATCCGATTTGATCGACGTCGCATCCGAGGACCGGCGACTGAACAGCCCAAAGAGCCCGCCTTTCTTCTCCTTCTTCGCCGCTGCGGGCTCATCCTCCTTCTCGCGCTTCGACCGCGACGAGGAAGAGACCATGGAGCGCGTATCATCATCATCCTCGTGGTGCGAACGAGTGCGCCTCGACGAAGACACAACCGAGCGCGTATCATCGTCCTCATGCCGAGAACGGCTGTGCTTGGACGATGACCTGACCGAGCGCGTGTCATCATCCTCATGGCGAGAGTGACTGCGCTTCGACCGACTCTTCGACCTGTCGCGGTACGCATCCGCCGGCTCCGAGGCCGCCACAGACCGCACATCATCATACGGATCGCCGTCCTCGTAGAACTCCTTCTCGCGCCGGCGGCGCTCCTCCTTCGATTTGCGCTGGCTTTCGCGCTCGCCCGTTGGCTCCGAGATTGCGGATTGCATGTCGTCCGGCGCGCGCGGGAGGTCAGTGAGCTTGCGGTCATCGACGTCGTATTTGGAAGTGCTGGCGCGGCGGTCATCGACATCGTACTTCGAGCTGCCCGCGCTGGGGTAGGGTGCGTCGGCGCCATAGCTCGCAGCGACGCTGGTTCCCCAGGGATCAGCGGCCTTGCTCTGCTCGACCTCGCGTTGCGCGTTCGCAGCGCCTATATAATCGTCGAACGCGACCTCGGACCTCAGGGGCGAGCTCATAGACGGCTCGTTGAAGCGCAAACTATCGCGCTTCTTCCTGTCCTTCTTCGGCGACTTCGCATCCACAAAGTTGGGGAAAGGCTCGGCGTCCTGCTGTTTGGAAGGAGAGTCACGTGAGGTTTCGATGGTCAGGTCGCGGGATTTGTCGGCGCTGACCATTTCGTCCCAGCTGCCGGGCATGTGAGACTCCTCTTGCGCTTCGTAGAATTCAGGCTCCGCTTCGGGCTCGTCTTGCTGCGCTTTCTTCGACTTCTTTTTGTCCTTCTTGCTGAGCGGTGGCTCCCAGGCGGGTTCCTGTGGGGATTCTTGCGCTTCGGAGAATTGCTGCTCTGGGGACGATCGCGAGACATCCATCGGGGCTTCAGCACCGGCGCTCGTGTCGTGTTCCGGCGTCTGAGGCTCGTCCCAGCCGCTCTTTTTGGCCTCTTTCTCGCGCTTCTTCTTCTCCTTTTTGCTCAGCGGGGGCTCGAAGCCGGACTCGACAGGAGCCCCCGGTTTGTTCGGCGCCTCGTCTCGCACGAGTGGTTCGAAGCTCCGCTCGAGCTCGGGCTCGGGCTCGGGCTGCGGCGCGTCCCAAAGCCCCTTCTGCGCTTCCTTCTCACGCTTCTTCTTCTCCTTCTTGCTCAGTGGCGGTTCGAAAGCAGTCTCAGCCTGAGGCTCGGGCACAGTCTCCCGAGTATTATACGCCTCAGTCACCGTCGCAGGCTCAGCACCAAACTGCACCTCCTTCGACGCTTCGGCGGGAATGCCAACATCCGGCAAGCCTTGCACCTCAGGCGCCTCGAAAAGCGCTTTCTGCGCCTCTTTCTCGCGCTTCTTCTTCCCCTTCTTGCTGAGCGGCGGTTCCCAGCTAGCCTCGGGCTCAGGCTCGCGTGCGGACTCTCGTGCGGGCTCCGTATAAGCATCATCCCAGCCAGTCGACTGCGAAGGAGCGTCAAAAGCATCACGCGGCGCAGGAGTCTCTTCACCAGCAGGCGGAGGCGCGTCGAACAGCGCCGCCTGCTGCGCAGCCTTCTCGCGCTTCTTCTTGTCCTTTTTACTCAGCGGGAAAGCAAGCTCCTCTTCTTTCGCGAGCTCGGGCGTGCCCTCAGTCTCGAAAAAGGTTGAGGCAGGTGCTTCGCGCGACGACTGCGGCTCCTCAGAGCTCGGTGTGGGTTCATCAAAAGTGTTGCTTCCCTTCGCGGCTTTGTCGCGCTTCTTCTTGTCTTTCTTGCTGAGCGGGAGTTCAGGCTGTTCATCCCTGATGGGCTCGGGCTCGGGCTCGGGCTTGGGTTCCGGACGGCGCTCGTACTCGGATGATTGGGTGTTCAGGAACTCGTCAAGGCCTGGGTCTGAAGCGGCGGGCGCAGGCAGATCAAATGCGCCGCTGTTCCGAAGGCCCTTGTCGCGCTTCTTCTTGTCTTTCTTGCTGAGCGGAAGCTGGGGCTCCTCGCACGGCGACTCGACAGCGGCCGGAAGGATGGGCTCTTCGCGCGGTGTCTCCACAGGGGTGGGAGCGGGAGCCGGAGCAGGCGCTTCACTCACACTCGACTTCGACCCCTTGCCCTTCTTCCCCTTCTTCCCTTTCTTTCCGACCGGACTCTCGTTCGTCTCGCCTTCGACAAACCCCTTCCTCGGCATCTCCTCGCCAAACGCGCGCATATCCTCCGTGTCGCGGGAAGGATCCAACGAATCCACGTCATCGGTCCCGCCCCAGAGGTCCTCGACCGTCTCCTCCGGCCTCGCCTCGCGCGTCATACCATCCTTCTCCCCATCGTGCGAAGTCATGCCCACGGCAGTAGCAGCAGCACCCGCGACGGCCGCGGCCGCCACGCCCGCGCCGATGTACCCCTCGCGCTCGCGCGACTGGTTCGACTCCGGACTCTGCGCCTCAAAAACGCGCGTCTCGGGCTCGCCCCAGGAGATACTGCGGCTGCGCGACGACTTCCTTCTGCCGGGCGCGGACACGCTCGACTCCCTGGACTTCGCTGCGCCAGCGACTTCACGCGTCCCATCGCCCTGGCGCTTCTCGCCGGCATCTTTCCAGTCACCGTTGTCCGACGCCTCCCGACTCTGCGGCGGCGTCGGCTCGATCAGATTCAACTGCGGCACGCCATACTGCGCACTACCGCTTCGTTTCCGGCGCTCAGCGAGCTCGCGTTCGCTCTCGCTCCCAAAATCGTCCACGGGCCCTCGCACGGCGGTTTTGCCCGACGATTGCTGGGCGAGTACGTCGCGCGGCGCAAAGAAGTCGGCTTGCGTCTGCGCGGGCTCGGCATAGTAGGCGTCGCGGTCGGCGACGACTTTGTCAGCGGCGCGACGGGCGAGGTCGGCGGAGCGGTCGTCGCGGTCGGTGCGGGAGGGGGTGTTGCCGGAGGAGGGACGGTTGACGTCGCGGCTGGAGGGGCGATCGCGAGAGGAAGCGGCTTGCTCGGTGTACGAGTCGTCTTTGCTGTCCTTGGAGTGCTTGTGCGCGGCACCCACGAGTGCGGCGCCCGCTGTAGCAGCAGCCGCACCCGCGCCCACAGCCCCCCAGTTGACGCCCGAGCCGCGCGATTTCTCTTCTTCTTGCTTCCGCTCGCTCTCCCGCCTGTCTCTGGTCCTCTCATCCCGCTCCCGGCGCTCCGAAGCCTCAATGTCGCGTTTTCGGCGTTCAAGATCAGCCTGAATCTCACGCTCACGCTCGATCTCCTCACGGCGCGCCTCCTCCTCCACCTCACGCAGGCGCCTCTCCTCGCGCCGCGCCTTAAGCCTCCGCTCGCCCTCGCGGCGCTCCTCCTCCGCCGCCTCTTCTCTCGAAGCGCGCTCCGCTTCCTCCTTGATCGCGCGCGCACGGTCGGCGCGTCGGCGCTCCTCGCCCTCCCGCTTCTCCTCGCGTCGCAAGTCGCGGTCTTCCTTCGCCTGCTGCTCCTCAGTCAGCCCGAAGCGCACGTTTGCGGGCTCCTTGGACCTGCGCCCCGACGAGTTGCCCAGAATGCTGCCACCCAGTGCCGCGGCGCCGATGGCGCCGGCTTCCTGCGCCCAGGACGAGCCGTGGATGGGGCTGGATTGCGTGCGGCGGGGTTGGGGGCGGCGGTTGGTGGGCGAGTCGGATTCGGGCGGGGATTTGGTGAAGGCTGGTTTGATCGGTGTGACGGGTTTGGGCTGCTGGAGGGGCGCAGGGCCCGGGCGGGCGACTAGTGGTGGGTCGTCGGGCTCCCAGCCGCCGGGCATGGTGGAGAGTTGGTAGGGAGGTGCAGTATTGTAGTCAGAGATGGGTTGAGGGTCGATCTGCTGCATGGGCGGCATGCTGGAGACGACGCTGGCTTCGCGCGAGGGGCGAATAATGCCGTCTCTCGCCCCCTCGGGACTCGCGAAAGAGTCGGTCGGTCGCGTGGGATAAATTGGAGGCTGCTGAGGCTGCGGCTTACTCTTGTGCCTCTTGTCCTTGCCGCCCCAGCGCCATCCCCACGCACCCAGGCCACTGCCAGCAGAGGATTGCGAGCCCAGACTCTCCATACTCTGGCGCTTCGCAAGCCTCCTGTCGAAGTCTCCGAACGCAAGGCCTGATCCGTTACTGGACGCATCGTCCACATCCGAGGGCAGCTCATCCTCCCACTCGTCCTCCTCGTCCGACACGATCGCCGCTTCCTCTTTCGAAAGCAAAGCGCCCCTGCTTGTTCCGGAAGGAGTAGGCTTCTTTCCCTTCTTCGCAGCCGCTAGGGCAGCAGCCGTCACGCCAATACCAGCCACAGTCGCTCGAAGCCGATCGCTCGAGCGCCTGCGCTTGACAGACCCCTTACGCGACTTCGCCTGCCCTCCTGACTTACGAGAAAATCCGTCGCCGAAAGCCATGTCGGAGTCAGATGAAACAGCAGATCCATTGCTGAAGTTAAAGAATCCACGCTGCTGCTTTCTGCCACTCGCACGCCTTGGCCTGTTTGCGGGCTGCGAAATATCGTACACCGAGCTGCCGGGCGACGAGCGCCTCGAGGACGGGGCCCGAGAGCGCCGCACCCTCGCCTTGGGCTGCGAAAAACCGAAAATCTCGCCCAAGCCCGGGCTGTGAGAGCTGCCGGAGCTGCTGCCTGAGTGTCGTCTTGTCCACGCGCCTTTGGGGGAGCGGTCGCGGCGCGAACGGGCGGCCATGGTTGATCCGGCGGCGGTGGCGCCACCGAGGGCAGCCGCGCCCAAGGTCTTCGATCGTCCATCGGTCGACCGCGAGCGCGAAGGATTGACAGTGCTTCTCCCGGTCCGCCCGTCCTTGGTGCGCACGAACGCGCGGTCGTCCCCTGAGTTTTTTCCGATGGTGCCGTACTGCGAGCGCCGTCTCTTCTCTCGCGAAGAGCTGCGGCTCCGACGTCGCACGGCCGAAGACGAGCGGTGCCCCGATTTCACGCTGGTCGTGTCGTCGAAGTTCTTGTCATTGCCGCCAAAGAGCTTATTTGCGCCAACCGCAAGCCCTGCGGCCGCGAGACCAGCACCGACGAGACCGGAGTTGCTTCGACCCTTGCTCTGGCGCCGCTCATCGTCGGATGACGGGTAGTAGCGCGAGTCTTTGTCGATGCGGTTGCGCTCGCGGCGCATCTTCTCGACACTGCGGCGCTTACGCAGGCTTTCGAACGAGTCGCGACGGGAAGCGCTCCGGTCACCGTGGTAGTGGTGCTCGCGCGGGCCGTTGTAGGGCGTCGAGCGTGGGTCGAAGCAGTACTTGCACACGCCGATATACTCGGTGTACATCTCCATCTTGGCGACATCTTCCTGCGTCGAGAGAATGTCGAGGAACCCGTCTTTGAGGCGCGTCATGGGACCTTTGTGCTGGTGGTAGTGCGCCGAGGGATGGTGCATCGCCGTGCCGTTGGAGTGGCGGCCGGGGATGGAGGCGTAGGATGGCGGGGGCAGGTTGCTTTGGCTGCCACCGTACTGCGAAGCGGGTGGCAGGGTGCTGGAGTTTTGGTGATGATGGTGTTGGTTCAATGCGTATGCGCCACCGGCGAGTCCGGCAGCTGCGGCACCTGCTGTGTAGAGACCTGCGTTAGAGTGGGAGGGTTGCTTACCTTGCTTACCTGAGATTCTCGAGTTCGCCGCCTGGGAAGAGGCTCCGTAGTAGGTGCTGTTTGCTCCTTCCGTCGGCCTCTGCGATGCGGGTCCGTAGTAACTGCTGTTCGCGTCCATTCCGTCCGTTGGACGCTGAGAGGCGGTTCCGTAGTACGAGCTGCTGGCGCCTGTCCCTTGCGTAGGTCGCTGGGTGGAAGCTCCGTAGTGCGTCCCGTTCATGATCGATGCGGGCGCTTGGGAGGTCGGAGCAGTATAGTAGCCGTCGGTCGCGGTCGCCTGCTGTGTGGTTGCCGAGTAGAAAGCGGCGCTCGAGTTCGAGCTGAGAGGTTCGGAGTTGTGGCGACTCGGCTTGTACGCTGAGCTGGGCGGTGGCCTCGCTGACGCGCCGTCGCCAGAGTAAGAAGGTTGATATGACGTGGGCGACGAGTAGCCGCCTTGAGACTCGCCTTTAGGCCGGTGGGAACTGCTCGCTGCGGCACCCAAGGCGGCCGCGCCGACAGCGCCAGCAGCAGCACCGGCGCCCAGGGAGGAGGTCCGCTTCGACTTCGAGGGCTTCGACAAGCTGGAAGCACTGTGCTTGCTCGACTTACCCGATTTGCCCGACTTGCCTGGCTTGATGGACTGGGGCTCTTCGGTGACATCCGAACTGTAGTTGCCGCTGTAGAAGTCCGCGGCTGAGCCCTGACCAGTGTCTTGCGCCGGGTGCGGCTCCGCCGAAGCCATCATGAGGTGCGTGTCCGGGTTCTTCATCATGTTGGGGGTCGAGGCTCGGACGCCAGGCTGGTGATGAACCGACTGCCCTTCGTCGCGATAGTAAGAAGCGGCAGCTCCAAAAGGCTCTCTGCGCGCAGTATCGAACTGGTTGTTCGGCGCACTTGGCAGAGCACCGGACATCATGTGTTCCTCCTGCCCGCCGCCGCCCATTACACCATCTTCGTACTGCCCAGGGAACTGCGCCATGCTGCCCATCTCTGGCATGGCCCTATCCACGTCCTCAAACGGCCTATCATCATGGCGCACGCGCCTCTCGCTCCTCCTCTTCTCTCTCCTCCCCTCCCCCAACCGACTCCGGCTCACACTGCGGCTCCGGCTTCGGCTCCTCTCACTCCTCTCGCGCCTCTTGACCTTTCCCCCACCACCCCTCCTCGACTCCTGCTCCCTGACCTCGTCCTCCCATTCCCCCTCATCACCTTCATCCGCTCTCTCCCTATCCAGCATCTTCAACGTACTCTCGGTCAATGCGCCGGAGCTGACCGACCTCTCATCGCCACGCTCACTGCGCTCACTACCGCGGCCCCCATACGTCGACGACCGCCCGTCGTCATACCCGTACTCGCTCTCCCCGTACGAGCTCCCCGCACGCGACCGAGTTTTCCGCCTCTCGCTCTTCTCGCCATCACGTCTGCGCGAGGACGAGGAGACGACCGACTCGGCGCGCCCGCCGCCTGCGGTGCTGCCGCTCTTCTTGCGGCGGCCGCTGTGCGAGGCGCTGGCGCTGGGGGCGCCGCCGGTTTCGCTGCGGCCGGTGAAAGCTGCTTTCCACATCTTGCTTGCTGTGTTGGAGGGGGGAAGCTGTGTGCTTCGTTGCACGTGTGTGTGTTCGTTTGGTCGTGTTTCGTCAAGTTTTTTTTTTTTGGTCGTGCGGAGGGTTGGCGCGAGTATTATAGGTGTGTGTGTATCGTTCGAATGTGCAAAATTGATCGCGTTGTTCGCGCTCGGGGTATCGCTCGCTCGCAGGGTATCGTGGTCGTCTTCTCGTCCTGGCTGGGTATCGATCGATGAGCTCGAAGTATGTCCAAGAAATGGGTCGCTGATGCTACAGAGAAGTCGCTACACGCTCATCGCTAGACAAGAGGATCGCGAAGGTCGTCCGCGAAGGTGGAAGAGGGAGGTGGAAGAGGCGGCGGGCGACAGCGAATGAGAGGGCGGGTTCGATCTGCAGCGTGTGTTGTCGCCGTCAACAGCTCTCCGTCGCCCGCTGCGATGGGGCTTGGCGGGGGCTGGGGAAGCTTTCGTCAAGGCGGTCAGAGCCTCTACCGATCTGTCTCCGACCCGTCTTCCGCCATGATGGGTGCAATAAGATAATATTCGGGTGTGAAAGTAGAACAGAGAACACTTTGGCGGACAGAGATGAGGGAAATGTGACTTCAGCTATCGACTCCGCTATCGCTCCCGCAAGTCCTTGTTTTCGACGAGGTTGATGCCGCCACCACCACAACCCGATCGGCGCCCATTCGAGTTTGAAGCCCAATCCTACAGCCACATCCCTGTGTGGCGCCGCCCACGCTGCACCTTTGTGGTATTGTCCGGACATGCGCGATCGAAGCGCCAGCTCGAGATGCGGTATGGCAACAGTAGTCAAACAATGTGGCGCATGGGACAGCAGGATGTTTGCATGAAAGATGGCCTGATTGCTCCTCGACGTACTGAATGGCGGGTTTGGCGGCGAACATCAAAGCTGGCTCCAAGCCAACGTTTGCTGTACAGAGAATCTACAGTACACGCAGCAAACCGCCGCTATGAGTACATCTCCCCCACCACCCCTCATTCTCACATACAATCATCACACACTCCCCTTCTCCGGCACGACACTATCCGCCTCAATCCCCTGCTTCGCCCTCAGCTTCTCCCCCTTCTGCTTCGCCTCCAGCAAATTTTCCTCCGCCTTCTCATCCATCTTCATCGCCTTCCCCTTATTGCTTCTCGCGCGCTCCTGAATCTTCCCTGTCGCCTGCTTTCCACCGGGCAGCACGCCCTCGGGCAGCTTCTGCCCCTTCGCCCCCAAGATCGCGCCCTTGTCCGGGGTCCGCTTCTTACCCACCCCCTTCTCCGTGTTCACTGTCTGGCCCGCACCCTCTTCCACGCCTGCGCCCGGATCCAAACCCATGGCGCGCAACTCGGCGATAGCGGGCTTCTCGCCCATGGCGGCGCGGCGGCGCAGGCTGCGGCGATGCAGCTTCGCGAAGCGGTGCTCCTTGTACATCGCGAGGCGCTCGTCGGCCGTCGGAACAGGAGGCCGCTCCGAGATGGGTTTCCCGAAGGGCGAGACGATGGCAGCCACGACGTGGAAGACGGCAGTGCTCACGTGGAGACGGTGCAGGCGCACGACATCGCCCTCCACGAGAGAGGAGTTGGGGTCGCGGACGAGGTGCTGGTCGTGCCAAGGGTAGTACTGCAGGCGATGTTAATGGGGCAGCCCTGTTGGATGTGCACCTGTGGGATTGCATACTTTCTTGACTCTCTTATTCCACTTCTGTCCTGGCACGCGCACTTTCACCGTCTTGTGCATCTTTCCCGTGCTCACGACCACGCCGACAATTTCCTTGTGCTCCTTCGTGTCCTCCCGCTGGGCTCGCTCATTTTCGTGCAGCAGATCGCTCGTGCTGTGTTGCAGGTACTGGGTCGGAATAGTTTGCGGGAGGGGTTTCTTCAGGTAGAAATCGGTCTTGTTGAGGCGGTAGTCACGCTTCGAAGCCGGTATCGATGGGTCGTAGTTGTCCACCTCGTCGTAGTTCTTTATCCGCGGGCCTGAGGGGGGCGTGTCGGGGGAGGACGAGACCGCTTCGGCTTGGGTCGCGAGGCATCGACGACAGGTCCATGGCGCTTGCGCCGTCCGCGCAAAAGAGCGGATCGGGAGTGTGAGGGCGCGTTGGCTCATGGTGATGTGCGCCGAATGAAGGTGGTTGTCGCGTGATGCTCCGCATACATACACGGAGGAGCGCAATGGTGCTCGGGGGTGAAGGCTGCGTCTCCGCAAATCGTCGTCGAGGCGGCTCGCGCACGGTCCATCACATTGAGCTCGCGCTCTCACATGCAGCTCCGGCTTTGCTACCGCCTGTCTACACCATCCATTCACAATCACCTTCGCCCAATCACAACACCTTCTTCGACGCTACACGCATTCAATCTCATCCGACCTTCGAGTCTGTCATCGCCACATTCACGAATCAACCGATCTGAAGCGCGAATCGGACTTGCGCGCAATTCACCGGAATCGAGAACTGCGTCATTCGGAATGGCTCACAGCAGAGAGAAGGGCGGTCGCGTGGTGTTCATTGGCAACATACCTTATGGTAGGCATCACCCATAGAAGACTAATTGGAACGTACAACTGACGAGCGATCAACCAGGCGTCAGCGAAGAACAGATCTGTGAAATCTTCGGCCGTTGCGGCACCGTCGTCAACTTCCGCCTCGTCTACGACAAAGAAACAGGGCGACCGAAGGGGTTTGGGTTCCTGGAGTTTACGGACGTGGATGCGGCGGCCAGCGCGGTGCGCAATCTGAACGAGCATGATCTGATGGGAAGGACGCTGCGGGTGGACTACAGCAACGACAACAGTGGAGGGAAGCAGAAGGACGACCATGCAGCGAACACTGGTGGTGGACCTCCCCCTCCGCAGTTTGGCGGAATGCCAGGAATGCCGGGGATGCCGCCGATGCCGCCGATGCCTGCGGGGCCTCCAGGCGGTAACGATCCATCTGCGCTCCCTCCCCTTCCCCAAGGCGTGGACCTCCCCCCGAACATCAACGCTCCCGACGCCGTGAGCAAGACACTGCAAGCCCTCAGTCCGCCTCAACTCCTCGATATCATCAGCCAAATGAAGAACCTGGCCACGACCGAGCCCCAGAAGGCAAGCGCACTCCTCAGCTCCGCGCCCCAACTCAGCTATGCCATCTTCCAGGCCCTCCTCCTTATGGACCTGGTCGATACCTCCATCGTCGGCCAGCTGGTCCAGCAGGGCGGCGGCCCACCACCACAGCAGATGCAGCAACCCCCTCCACAAGCTTTCCCGCAGCAGCCACCCTTCCAGCAACCGCCACCGATGTACGGCGCGCCACCACCGCAGCCCCCGCAACCGCCGCAGCCACAGTATGGCTACGCGCCGACGCCTCCTGTGCAACACGCGCCCTATCAGCCTCCGCCACCTCAGCAGCAGGCGCTGCCACAATTGCCGCCGGACCAGGCCGCCGCGATCAAGCAGGTGCTCGCGCTGCCGCTGGAGCAAATCTACGCGATTCCCGACGAGCAGCAGAGGAACCAGATCTTGGCGGTGAGGCAGCAGTATCAGGGGTATGCGTGATGATTGGGTTTGTGTGTAGGATTTAGGATTTTTGGGAAAACCCGCGGAGGAAATGTGTCTATCGGGTCTCGATCGAAGGAACCAGCAAGGCGTTTGGGCGTTTCCAGGTCGATTCAAAGACGAGTGCGTCTGGTGAGGCGTCAGGGACTTTGGGAACGAAATTCTCGGATCGAGCTCTACGGGTTCTCTAGGATGCAATGAACGAGCAACCCTCACAGTATCGTACATCCGCTCGCGACGTCTCCGTTTACTTCAACCTCTTTTCTGTTCATGTCCATATCGCTTGAAACATCCTGACTCAGCAGCCCACCCGTTCGTCGAGTTTCACATCTGGCCGCCACCCCACACCAAGCCTCGAGCAAGCCGAGCCCCCATCACCTTGCCGTGCTACCCTAGCTTCGACTCCTCCAAGACACGCGATCACAAGCTTTGCGTTCGCACACTTCAACCTGCACCTGCACCTCTCACTGCGCTCTTCCAATCTCTCTCCAATTCTCCTCAATTCACTGCGCCTCCACCCCCTCACAACCACCAACCACCCTTCACCCCCAACCAAACGCCGCACCCCCCACCCTCTCCACCCAGCCCCTCACCAACCCGAACAAACAATGGCCGCCTCCCTCCTCCCCCTCCTCATCCTCCTAATCGTCGTCGGCGGCGCCGCCTTCATCGGCTACCAAATGTACCTCTGGAGCAACGACGTCGCGGACAAAGGCCGCGCCAGCATGGAGAAGCGTAACATGTCGTTCACCAAAGACGGGGGCCTGCGCGTCGGGGTTAAAGACGTTAAGCGCGAGGAGGAGAGCGCGGGGACGCAGAGGTGAGTTGGGGTGTTGGTGCGCTTCCTTAGACTGGGTCGCCGGGGGAGGAGGTTGGGGGCGGGGACGGGGGCGGCGAGGGCGGCGAGGGGGTGGTGCTGGTGTCGGTTTGGGGGTTTGTAGGCTGACTTTATGGGATGACAGTGTGCTTGTCAATATGTGGAACCACGCGTCGTTCCCTAACTACAAGTCGCGACTGGGCTGGGGCAACGCGCCGACGCCGGGTTTCGAGGCGCAGCGACCGACCGCGGGGAGGACGAATTCGGGGCGGAGTGGGAAGAAGGCGGAGTGAGGATTTGGGGCCAGTAGGGGAGGAAAGAGCGAAAGCAGAATGGGCTGAGCGGGAAGCCGTAGACGAGAGGGAGAGAGGGGGGGGGGGGGGGGGGGGGGCCGCTCTCGGCGTGCGAGTTGTGTGAGGAATTGGGGAGTTTCGGTTTTGATCATACAGGGCCGACCTCGAGGCAGATGGATCACTGTTCGAGCCGTCGACGGCGAGAGGTGTCGCGAGATCGAGCATTGTGTTTACACGCGGCGTCTACGGTGGAGCTTCACGACTATACGAGCTAATCGAGCGCTGCGAGGCGCAGACTTGCGCTTCCGCTCAGCGCGTTCAGCCTTCAAGCATGCTGTGCACCTCGTACTGCCGATTTTGGCTGACAGTGTTGGTTTGCCAGTTCGGTTCTGACCGCAGTATCCCTCGTGATAACCGAAAATAAGTCCGCCGGTGCCGAGCACTGGTGCACTCATTTGCGTTTCCAATCAGCTAATGTACTTGCCTGCTCGAGACTTCGCAATTGATATGATTGCAGCATATGTGTAATCGCACTGTGCGAGTCCCTCAAACTCTTGCTCTCGAGGGAAATTTGGATCCACCTGACGATTGAAGAGGTATCCTCGACTTTTTTGCCAAATCAACGCTTGGGCAACGCTCCGAACCTTTGGTTCTCGAAGTAAGCGACCACAGTTGGATCGTTCCAAAGCTGCTGCTGTCCCGTGTGCTATGACATTACAAGACAGCATAAGATCAAATGCTGCTCCTTCCTAAATAAGAAAATCCTCCAACTTTTTCAAAAACATATGATGGACTCGATATTATTGTGAGATTCACGCAATAATATCAGCTACGCCACAGTTGAATTAAGAGACCACAAATCTTCTGATCCTCTTCGAGTAGAATGGCTAACATCAGACGTCTCCGCTGCTTTCTGATTGGGATGAAGGTATGGGAATTAGTGGATTTAGATGCTGGACAAAAATCGCTCGCAATGAATGGCAATTTCCAAAGCATGCGATTCTCCATCACGTAGGTGCAAATAGACACCAGGAGTGGCGTGGGCGACAAAAAAAGACTTATATGTAGGATGAAATCGAATAAGAATCCAGCGCTAGGCACAACACTGATGAGAGGACGATTGTTGAACATCGATCTGAGGCTTCAATTCCTCGCTATCTTGTTATCAGGGATTCGCTGTGTCCTCGGGGGATAAGGAATGAACATGAGAGTCAGCCAAATCTAACTTTCTTGACACTCGTACGAGGCTCGAAGACCTGGCTCTGAGACGCCTGATTGGAATTTTCTCAGTGCGATCGAACGCAGAATGCACGGCTCTCTTCTGAAGCGGCAAGACAACGCTTGGCTCATCTCGAGTACTGTTGAATCAACCACATAAAGTAAGCTAACGTGCCCGAGTACACCCACATGGAAACCAAACGGCTTTTGGCCACCCGACAATGGAGCCTTCAATGAAGCTAGTGCAGAGCACGCTATGTGGCAGCGGGCAAGTCATGACCGATGCTGGAGAGGCCATCTAGACCATGCAGAAGGTGCAAAAGCTAAGCGACGATGGACTAGTCAGCCTGCGCAAGACTCCAGACGGCTTTGACGACTCGTCATATGCCAACAGACTGATCAGATCGCTGACTACGAGCGTGACTGTTGGGTTCCTCGAACGCCGTGCAATCATACGAACGATCACTCTGGAAAGAGATGGATGGTAGTAGCGCCGGTTCTGCCAGAAGGACATGCTGTAGTAGCTGTAGGCGAGAAGACTGAACTGCACAGGGAGGGCCACGGCAAGGTCTGACCGGTTCCACGTGCTTGTTGGCCGTTGCCTTCACATCCACCAATGGATCGGCAGCACCTGTGCACCCGGATGTGATGACGCCCAAAGACGTGACGATCTGGAATCTTTGAACATTCGTTCAATTCCAAGAGGCGGAGAAGCGAACTTCATGCAAGCGCTTCCCGCACCGGAACTTGGGCTCTGGCTGTTGCTCATGCAGAGTTTGGGCTTCGCAGGGCAGTAACTGCCGAGTCGTGCGGTGGTGTGCCAGGTAAACCATTGGTGGAGGACGTTTTGAGATGGAGTTCCTCAAGTATCTAGGCGTATGCATAGAAAGAACGTGCCCTGGTACTTTACAGCTGTGATGTGTACGTGATCCCTGGCATGTTGATGCACAAATACACAACATGTCCGCGCCTTCCCTTGGTGGAAGTTGTTCGCTGACAAATCCTTGTCATCTTCTTCTTTATTCCGCCGGGTCAAGTTGTTCGATAAACCGATCTCGTATGCTCGTTGTTCGTGAGCAGATAGTGTTCCATGAGTGAAGACAGCGTCTTGAAATTTTCCCCATCCCTTGCTGTGGGGCTGAATTTTCTGAATGGCAAAGCAAAAGCTGTTGGATTAGGTCGAATGCGCTCTCGTTCGAAATCATCTAGGATACATAGGGTGAAGCGCAGGTGCAGTGTCGAAAGTCGAATCGCAAAGGAAAGAGCGATGGAGAGTATCCACAATTTTGTCCCAACCTCGCCTCGTCTGCTACCAGAAACTCTTTGATTCGACTTCATTCCGCAAGCATCACATCTTACTTGATTGGACCGCTCGTGTCTTGCAAAGACGAATTTCCTGTATCCACATTTGATGCCGTTGATTCGCGCTGCTGTCCACGAAGAAATCGACTTATCTGGGACCTGATGCTCCCGAGGCTCTTCTCGGCCATCACGCCCTCCTCGGCCCGTTCGACATGACACGAAAACAGCCGGCTGTCTATTTCTTGTTTCACTCGACAAGATGAACTCCGATCAGAGGGTCAAAAGGGTCTTCTTCATAATCTCGTACGCGTGGTTGTTGCCGACATCCGGACGCTGTAACGACCATCCCGAATGCTCGGATTTGACGGCTTAGACGGCACGACAGCCCGAGACGTCTTCACCGCGGAGCAAATTGGTCTGCCAGGACGCTGGGACGCCAAACGCCGCAGTCACATGCAAGAAGAGTTGTGGATGGAACAAGGACAAGCATGGCGGGCCGAGGAATGGCTCCGTCGCCCACGTGTGGGGGTCTGTGTGGAGCGGGCGACGGGAGAGCGAAGGATGGAACGGATGCTTGGATGCTTGGAAGCTTGGTGGCTCTTGTTGGTGGGCTTCCGACAAGACCGCTGTGTGCCGCCACAAGCCCGCCGTGCCCGCCAAAAGACGGGCTTGGAGCTCCAGGCAAGTTTGCACGGTTTTGCGGAAATGTCTTCTGGCAGGCGCCGAGGACGCCAACCTGGGTGCAAGCCGAGTTCATCAGCCTCTCGGTTGTGCGGCCGTGTCCACAAACATCACAAGGCCAAGCCCTTTGCCGACTGTGCGCGGGGTCATCCGAACTGAACCGCGGAAGACTAAATCAAGCCCACCTCGTCAATAATTTCACCGCCGTCGCGAGCCTCGCGAGCTTCGCTACCTCCTACCGTCTTGCAGAAACGATCGGTGGAGATGCGAGGAGTAAGCTTGTTTTCGGATTGGTTCGTTGCGAAGCTTGCTTGCACGTCGAGAAAGCCGTGCCGCCAACATTCCGACTTCGCTGATAATAAGCGAATATGCAGCTACAAGTAACCTACAGAACAATTCGTGCGACTCGAGCGTCCGAGAGACTTGGAACCGCCGCGCCGCAGGGTCTCACCGACTGCGGCTAAACAAGAGCGCGGCGCCTGGCGCCAGTGCCCATGATCTTGACCGTCACCCGTCAACCGCTGCGCGCGAGGTAAGCTGACGCGGCCCCGAGTCCGCATCCCACCGAGAGATGACAACGACAAGCGCCAGCAGCGACGTGGCCTCACGGCGGCCAGAAAACTTCCGTCGGAGGCAACGATGAGTGGAAATGCGCCCTTCCCCACAAGATCCCCGTCCGGCGCAGCCAAGCCTTGGTAACAAGCCTCGTTTCGCCTGGCGTCTTGGCCAGGTGAAAGCGGCTTGGATCGATTAACGTTATAAGCTTGTTTCGACAGGGATCCCGGCCACGAGTCGGGCTGACGGCTAGCACGGGTGCTACTGCAGGCTCAGCGAGGCTCGCGAGAGTCTTGGTTTTGCTCGGCGTGGACTGAGAAGGATGGTCTCCTGACGAAAGGCAGGGTGCGAGGTATCTGTAAGAGAAACGGGGAGTGACCAATCGACCTCTTGCTCCTCGCGAGTCTGTATGAATCGGTTGGATCGAGGCGAGCCGTACGCTTCTCCGAGGTGAGTGGTTGTTCGCAACAACTCACCAAATGAAGTTGTGACTGGATGCCAACACGGACGCTGATCGCTTCTGCAATCAGCGGGAGCGTGCCAGTCGGGCCAGGCTCGCCAGCGTGTACTGGCGGGGGAAGAGGCTTGGGAGAGCCAAGCACACAAGCCTTCAAATGCAGCCGGACGGTGCTTTCCGTGAGCGTCACGTACCATACTTCGACTTGTTCGAAGAGGTGTGTATGCATGGAAAGGTGATAGCGACCAGTAGTCTTATTTGAGCGACAAACTGTCAAAGATCGATTGAAGTGGTCGAAGCGGAAGCTACAGAGTGTGTCTCAGACTCCTTGGACCATCATCAGGCCGAACATACGCTATCATTATTATTATGTATTGCCGTGCTACAAACGAAAATCATGTCAGGTCGCCCAACTGCTGCACGCTCGGCATTGCTTGGCCCTTCTTGTTCGACATGGACGGTCCGTGCTGACAGCTGCCTCGCTCACGGCTTTCCACCCTCCACACCCACACCCTCACCCTCACACTCTCCCACCTCCTCTCCCACCTACCCACACTTGCTTGCATTCTGTCCGTTTGGATTTCTCCAGCCCACACACACGGCGCAACCACTTATCGCTGCGGACCTCTCCGTGGTCACCTATTGCACTCTCATATAACAACAACACGCGACTGAAGCCGACATCGCGCCACCTTGATTACGCCGCAACGTGTCACGCCCATTACGTGAGTGAACAACTCTGTGGGCGCGCACTTCGCGCGAACAACTCCTCAAACAAGGGCTGACCCCTTTCCCCAGCGCAATACCGACGAACTCGCACACAGTCCAGTGTGCGCTGCAAGGCTGATGCACGGAATGGAGACCTACCAAGGGCACGTCCGCACCCCGGGCGATGCCATCATCCTGTTCGAAGCCTGCCGAATTGGACTACTGCCTCGCGTTCAACGCAGGCTGTCTGAGAAGGAGCGCCAGTCCATCAAATCCGGATCCGTTTTTGTCTGGGATGAGCGCGAAGCTGGAATGCGCAGATGGACCGACGGGAAGTCCTGGAGCGCCAGCCGCGTCTCCGGCAGTTTCCTCACCTACCGCGAGATGGAGGGCAAACGCGGCGGCAGCAACTACGACAAGAACTCCAACCGCGATGGAATGCAAAGCGCCGAGCAGCAAGACTCTGACGGTGGTCCTGATGGCTATCGGTACAAGCCAGACGGGCTTATGAAGCAGTCTTTCTCGATCACGACCAACAACGGCCAGCACCTTCACCTCATCAGCTACTTTTCGCGCTCGGCAGTAACGACGCAAAACTTGATCCAGCCGTCGCAAGACCCCCAACTTCGCCACATTCGCCCCGAGAAAGGCATGTATCCGGAATCGACTGTTCACGAGCAGAGCAGCATTCCGGCGGTGACTCGCGGACCCATGGGCTCTCCTGACTACGGCGCTCACCCGGCCGCCCACTCCAGCCCATACGGTGCCCGCCCTCCGCCATACGGATATGCTCCTCCCCCAAGCGGATGGCCTACCCACGGCCCCATGCAGACTCCCCCACCTCACCCCCAGTACAACCCATACTATCAACAAGCGTACCCTGGACAGCCACCTATGCCGACCATGCACTACGGTCCTCCACCACCGTTCGGACAGCACCCACACATGCCCTACGAAAGGCCTCCGCCGCAGTCGCACATGCCACCACACCCACCGTTCAACGGTCCTATGCACAACAGCTACTACGGCGGCCACGGAGGCTACGGAGGCGGCTACCCATACCCGCCGCCACCGCACATGCAAAATCCTGCTTACGGCACGCCGCACCAACAGCCGGCCCAGGCCCCACAGCCGCCTCAAAAGCAACAGCTGCCGCCGCAGCGACTGCCTCCACCCACTGCCTCCACCCAGGCTTCCCCGCCACCTCCTCTGCAGCAGCCAGCGCCGGTACAACAGGCGGCGCCGCTGCAACAACCAGCAGCGCAGGAGCAACCTTCGACCAAGGACGACCGTCATGACTCGCACCAAAAGACGCCCGACCGAGAAGGCAGCGCACGCGCACCGTCCCCCACGAGCAGCAACGCGACCAACAAAGACCAACAAGAGCAAGCGCAGCCCGGCGCCCAGGCGCCGCCGAGCTCCGGTCAAACCATCCCCAGCATCTCGGCCATGCTAAACGGCGGCGCCAATGGAGCCCCTCCGCCACGCCATAGCAGCAAGAGCCCGAACGGCACCTCCGCCCGACCTCTCCAGGACATTCCCATGCACAAGCTCGGCTTTGAAGCCAACCGCGACATGCAGGCCCTGCGCAACCTCGACAAAACCACATTCAAGCAGTACTAGGCGTGCCCGCGGCGCCGAGACTGCCATGTACACACGCACACTGCGAGACCGAGACTGCAAGGGCGCACCCCCTCGGTGGCGCGCCCAGACTCGCCTGCGAGTGTTGGCGCAGGCTCGGCAGCACGTGGGCTGAGCGGCGCAGCGCCCTGCTCGTCGCTTGGCGGGCGCGGCTTTGTGGAGTGAATGCTGCAGGGGTCCTCGGCGCGCTTCTCCAGGCCTGCGGGGGATTCGTTGGCTTGGTACTGGGGAACGGGGCTTGGTCGAGCTTGGGTCCGGGATGCTGTTGTCCCGGGCATGTTTTCGCGGCTTCCGGCCGAGGGATCGATCGAGCCCTTGCTTATCGCGTCGTGTGTTTGCTTTCTTGTGTTTTGTCCGTGTGTATTTCGAGCAGGGCGCCTGGAGTCGAATAATGGGATCGGGAAACCGGGTGGTCAAGCGATGGAGGTCATCGCACGCGCTGCTTCTCTACTTTTTTTGCTCGATCGAGTGGCGAAATCCAATTCAAGTTGCAAAAGACCCCAACGTGCCTCCTCTCAGCCCTCCACCTGCGCCTCCGTTTTCTCATCGTCCTTCTCCACAACAACCCACCCGATCCCCACAATCCCCTACCTATGTAAAGACGGATGCCCACGAGGCCGTCAACGCTCGCTCTCGCTTCCATCCGTGCCGTACCAACTCGATTGCACACTTCCACCTATCAGGCCATCGCCGCAATAGAAGCCCTAGCACCCTTCTATTGCGCCAAGCATACCTCAGCCGTCGTCGGTCTGGAAACCGAGTCGGTGGGATCCCGAGCAAAGCATCTACGGATCGATGACTCGTAATCGCGAGCCAGGCTCGCTTACTGACGGGTACATGAAGCGATTATTGCTTAGGGGTCTGCGCCGCGATCGACGGGAAACCCGCGAATGTCGGGAGCCGCGCTTGCCCGGGTTTCTGCGTGTCTGGTGTCTTGTGGCCGACGAGAGACTACGCGCGACGGAATGCGTTGTTGGAGGGGTGAGTCGGACCTGCCTGTGCGAGGTATCGTGCGGCCAGTGAGTACAGGTTGTGCCGTTATGCAGAGCTAGGTGATGGTTAGGGAGCACAACGGTCAGTGGCGCATCGGCAAGAGGGAGGGATTGGCGAGCTTGAATCCAGCGTGAGAATGGAGATTGTGGAATGGAGCGCAATCAAATAGAGAACATGACGGGAACGTTCATTTCGTAACCCAGATATCACCGTTGGGTATCGTATCTCACATGACGCCCAAACGCCGCGCCGGTCCACCAAACCCTTCGTTCCCATTTCCCATTTGTGCAAGCCGAGAAGAGGATTCTAAGCTGGAGCATCCACGACCTTGCTTCCCTCGCTGACCAGTTTCGTGATCTCTTCGTTCTTGTGCGGCAGCAGACCCAGTACATACGCGACGTCATTCCACTGCCGCTCGCTCTCAGCGCGCGTGAGGCGGTGGGCGAGCTTGCCCGCAAGCTGTTTTGCATGTTTGTCCTGCGTGGAAATGTTAGCGATGCGTCTCTAACGTCGCCGATGCAGAGGGGCCTTACTTTTTCAATGAATCCAGACAGAAACTTGACGACCTTCCGAAACCGCTCCTCATCCAAGTCCTCATCGGCCGACAGCACGGAGAACATGTCGACAAACTGATTGTACACGGCATTGTCCTTCCCGGCCAACTCGGAGAAGAACATGCGACTCATCTCCCGAATCCGCGTGTCGGTATCTTCGACACACTTGGCCATCTCGCCCAGCTGCCCCTTGACCTTGACCTGCCCCGCCAGAATCAAAAACGTCAGCGTCATCAGACACGTACGCTTGACCTGCAGACTCGGGTCCGCGAGCCTGCGGTACAAGAAGTCGGTATTCTCATCGATAAGGTGGTTGAAGCAGACGGCCATATCGCCGAGCGCGACGACGAGGTTGCTGCGCGTGATGGCGCTGGGGCTGCGCTCGAGGATGGTGATCAGGAGGCCCAGGTTGGCTTCGCAGTACTCGGCGCTGACGCACATGAGCTTCGCCATGCAGAGCGCGGCTTGTGCTTGCAGCTCCGCGTTGGGGTAGGAGGTGTTGTTGGCGCAGATTTCTTTGACCAGCGGGCCGAAGTTGGCCAGGAGCGAGTTGGCGCCGTAGAGCAGCTCGCGTTCGCGGATGTGTGCGAGGGCGTCGGTGAAGTCGTCTTCGCTCGTGCCGCCGATCAGGTCGAGTTCTTCTTCTGCGGTTGGCTCGGCCTTCTTGCCGTCGTCCTTTTTGGCGGTCGCAGGAGCCTTTTTGGTGGGCGAGGAATTGGGACTGGTCTTTTCTTTTTCTGCTTTTCGGCGCTTGAAGTCTTGTTCGCAGAGTTCGAGGTGGACGATCTGCTTGAGGGCCACATGACCGACTGTGAAGAGGAGCTGGGAAAGACCAAGGGCTGAGCTGTCGCCGCTGTTTTCTGCGGTCGTTTCCTCCTGCTCCGGCTCAGGTGGATCGATGGGAGGAGCAGGCTCGTCACCCATCTCGATATCTCCGTCGTTGTCGACTTGACTTGCCTCTGTTGCCTCTTCTTTGGGAAGTGCAGATGCCTTAGGAGCAAAGACAGCCTTGGTCTTGCGCTTTAGAATCTCAGAGCAGAGGACGTCAGGGTGTTTTGACAAAGCGTAGATGGCACCTACAGCTTGCTCGGACAAGCCATACCAGTCCTTACTGTCGCTTTGCACGTCCATCAAACTTGCCAGTCGAATCAACACCGCGTGGTCGTTGGGTAATCTCGTGCTGGTCTTGCCCTTGACCCCCTTTGATGGCTTATTGTTAGTCATGCGCATCAAGGCGATGCAGGTGTATCTCGCCAGTATCAGGTCTTTCCGACCGATGGCTCCGAGTCCAATGCGAAGGCACGTCTCCATCTCCTTCACTACGATCTCGGGGTCGGCCAGAGCCAGCATTCCCAAAACAATGATCGCGCCTCGTCGTTGCTGCTTGCTGATCTCCTTTTTTTGCACGCCGTAGACCTGCCACAGCTTCTGGACAACCAGCTCGTTGATCGCCTTCTCCTTCATCATAGTGGCCAAAAGCTGCTCGAGACTCGTCAGTTCGGCGTGGGTGGCGCCAAAAGTCAGACTGATCATGTTGCGCGCAACGTAGTTGGCCGAATCGTTCGCCGAGAAATTGCCAGGAGCGTCGAAGAATAACCCTTTGTAGCATTCGATGAGGTGCGTCTGCACGCCCTTGCCTTCGTCGCTGTTGCCCTTGGTCCAGATCAACTTCAGCATGCGCCGGATGCCGGACTTTGCGGGCTCTACATTGTAGGCGTCCATCACAACGTAAAAGTCCATGGCTTCGATCACTTCACTCTTGTTCTTCGATGCCAGCAAGTGCATGACATGTGGCGATGTTTCGTGCAGTGTTTCGATGAATTTGAGCGCTTCGATGTAGTAGCGTCGAGTGAGCTGCAGTTTGTTCATGGCCTCGGCTTGCGCCGCATCTTCTTGTGCCTTCTGGAAAGCAGCAACTTGTTGCTCTTCCGTTGCCGGCGGCTTCGCGCTCGCTTCTGGGTCGTGCTGCGTTGCGTCGTCTAGCAGACTTTCATCGACTGTCGCTTCGCCTTCTATACGCTCGCCCAGACCAGTCCCGTCCGGAGGCTTCAGGGCATCCATCTCGGTTTCACAGGCCTCAAGACGTCCACTCCATTCCTTGTGGTTGAGCAACCCACCATGAAGCACTGCAAAGGGATGAGTCGACACAAGGCGCGCAAGCAGCTTGATGGCGTTTCGGCGAACATTGCTGCTCTTGTCTTCGAGGCTCCGGGCCGTCAACTCGGCTACTGCCTGTCGTCTCTTCGGGAATTTCGTTTCCAGATCGCAAAGCTTTCCAAATACTTGAATCGCTCGACATCTGCAGTAGGGGTTCACGTCCAGGAATCGCTCCTCCAGCACATCGAAGAACGCGTTGATTTGACCCTTGTGGTTCTCGTTGCGCTCTCCTTCCTCGGCTTTGCTGAGCATGGCAATCAAGTTTCCGCAAACTTCGATTATAGCGCATCTCAGGGTGTAGTTCTCACTTTCCAGCAATTTTGCAAGGTAAGCTACCTGCCTCTGCACGACTCGAGGGGCAAGTTCGGAAAGCTTCGTGACGAAGGTCGAGATAGACTTCGGACCTCTGTTGTCACTTGCGGAGAACTCTTTGTTTGACAGTTCTTTCATAACTTCCTCTGCAAGCTGGGCATAGTCGTATTGCTCTGCGAGGATGTTGAGAAATTCAGCCATTGGTTCCGCCAGATGCTCGAAGTAGGTCAGGCTCTGAATGATGCTCGTTTGGGCTCCATATGCGTGTCCGTGATGCTTGATTGCGACACAGAGCACTTTGAAAGCGTGCATCCGCATGGCCACGTTCTTGACCCTCTGCTCGCTCTCCAGGATCTCGTAAACAGGTCGCGTGAACAGGCCAATGAATGTGTCCCTCTCCCCAGTCGTCACGAAGATCCTTCCGAGTTTCAGCTTCATGACCTTCGTCATGGTGTCAAATGCAGTCTGAAGCTGAGCCGAGGGGTCCCAGTTCCCATCCTTTTGCGCAGCTCCTTTACCCTTCGCGCCCTTTGCGCCTTTGCCACGCGCGGCTGGAGCTGAACTCTTCTCCGCGCTCTTGGTTTCCACAGCTCTTATGCACCACTGTAGCAGAAATGCAAAGATCTCAAGCACGGGCTTGTGCTGCGCGGTTTCCGTCTCACCATCTTGCTCCTCATGATGTACAATCTCCGCCTCCTGTCCAAGTCCGCTGATCACGAGATCGAAGAGCTTCCCGAGTGAAGCAGAGGGTATCAAAGAGGCTTGCCTAGATTGCGCGAAGAGTTCGCAGTCAGATGGGAGATTCTGGAGAGACGCGGATGACCGCTGCTGTAAAGGAACTGTGGGTGCGCACTTGAGCAAGAATTGCAGGCTGTCAAGCACGCCGGCTTGGGTGACGGCCTCTGGGTTCTCGCCGATCGCATCTACGATCGGGTTCAACACACTGTTGATGAGGCCTGGCGCAAAGGCGTCGGGGTCGTTTTCGCAATACACGAGCGTCCCGTCGGCGTCGGCTGTGAGGATGCCCTGAGGGTCGTCCAAATAGCTCTTGAGAGCGGCGTTGATGTCAAAATCCGCCATGTTCGATAATTGTCACGCGCGCGGGTCTGCGCCTGTCAGTGAGGGTGTCAACAGACTGATCAAAGTGGTTTGCGACACCCTGAGTCGTTGCTAGCGGCCCCGCTGTTTTGGGTAAGAAACAATCAACAAACGCTGACTAAGCGTCACGTCCCCCGCGTCGCGCCATAACATTCACCTCAGGCAGGCAACCCAAGCTTCGAAACTTCACAGCTTAAGCTGAGCATTCGACAGCTGCACCACTTGCGAAGCTCCCCCGGTACCTGCATAAAGTCAGCTTTACAGGGATGACGTCCGTTCCGAGGAGAGCGCGAGAGAACGTCGCCGTGCTCGAGGATCAACGCAGGAAGCGCCCGAGGGACAGCACCGAGGACGACACAGACGAGATGGATGAGAGCAAGGACCCGCTGGAGGAGAGCGGCTGCACGGTGTCTGAGGAGGAAGAAGTGGATGATGCCGTACTCGAGGATATGGAGAAGTTTGAGGAGAGTTTTAGGAACATCAGCCAACGCTACCGTCTCATCAACCGGATCGGAGAGGGCACTTTCTCGACTGTCTACAAGGCCGAGGACCTGCTGTACGAACTGTACAACAACGACTGGGACATCGATGCCAACAAGGAGAACGAGGGGGAGACGACGGGGGAAAACGCAGCCGTGCGCAAGCGAGAAGCTGCAATAGCTGCTGGGTCACGCAACAACGAGAACGAGACCCTGCAAAGCCATGCCGCAACACACCGACGACAGGCTCCGCGAACACGCAAGCCCAAGTACGTGGCCATCAAGAAGATCTACGTTACTTCCTCTCCCAATCGTATTCTCAACGAGCTCGAGCTGCTTCACGACCTACGAGACTCGCCAAACGTCTGTCCCCTGATCACCGCCTTCCGACATCACGACCAGGTCATCGCCATCTTGCCTTTCTTTCAGCACAGGGACTTTCGAGAGTACTATCGTGAAATGACCATTCACGACATGCGGTTCTATTTCCACAGCCTCTTCACCGCCCTCAAGGCCGTCCATGACTGCGAAATCATTCACAGAGACATCAAACCCACCAACTTCCTCTACTCGCCGCTTGAGAGACGAGGCGTTCTCGTCGACTTTGGTTTAGCAGAGCGCGAGGGAACCGACTATCACCAGTGCAATTGCGTCCTGAAACAATCGGATCGGGAGCGCAAGTTCGCTTCGTCTGTATACAACACAAGCCTCGATTCCGCTCTCGCTGCCGGCCAGCCTGCCCCACGCCACACCTACCCAACCAACGACTCACGCTCATCTCGCCGCGCAAATCGCGCCGGCACGCGGGGGTTTCGCGCTCCGGAAGTCCTGCTGAAGTGCACCGCGCAGACCGTCATCATCGACGTGTGGTCGTGCGGCGTGATTTTGCTCACGTTCCTCACAAAGCGCTTCCCTTTTTTCCACTCTGCCGACGACATCGACGCTTTCATCGAGCTGTGCTGCATCTTCGGCCGGCGGCGCATGAAGGTCAACGCGGAGCTGCACGGCCAAGTTATGCACACAAACATCCCATCGATCTCCGAGAACGGGCATGGTTGGGAGAAGATTATCCTGTGGTGCATGGGTCGCCCTAAGAGCACGCCCAAGGAGGAGCTGCGGGATGAAGAGTTGGAGGCGATTAACTTCATGAGATGCTGTCTACAACTCGATCCTGCGCAGCGCATCACCGCGGAGAAGGCGCTGACCCACCCGTGGCTCGCGGGAGTGGGAGCTGACAACGGCCACGAATACGATGATGACGATGTCATGGAGGACTAGGCGAAAGACTCGATCGATTCGTACTGTCAATGGAGGAAATGAGTTGGACTTTTGAGCGGCGGCTCGTATTGGCGCACGACTACGACACGATCGCATGATACCGCACGCATGCGGGTTACGTTGGGGGTTTCACGACGTAGGGAGTTACGGGCGGGCATGTTCTCTTCGCATGGTAGATACCCTTAGGGCGACTGTTGTTACTTTTGTGCTTCTCTATAGATGGTATGACATCTTGTGTTTGTGTCATCTCACGTCAATACTGTACGCAAATGCCGCGGTTCCGAGTTCATGATCAATGGTAATCGAAGCCGCGCTGACATCACGCGTTGTTTTCGTGTCTTGCCGTCACGACGGAGCCCACATGTTACCTTACCTGCCAAACCTCAGAAACTGAAACGCCTTACCATACAGGCTCCGTCGTCATCGCGCTAAATCTGGCTTAGTTCAAGTCCCATACAGTGCCCCCTCGTCTTCACATCACAGTACAACCTTCATCGAAACGCAACCGCGCGCTCGCGCTGGCGAATGGCCAGCCTCAGCCTCAGCGCTGTGTCTTCCGCAATGGACATCGACAACTTCGAAAACTTCTGGTTACCGGAGAACCCCAGCCTGCAGCGACAACTATTCTGGGAGCATTTTGATCCATCACGCTCGCTGTTCCTCGCATTCGGCGGCATCTGGCTGGATGAGATTCGAAGAGAGGGCGATCTACCGCTTCTGAACGTACCAGGTGGCTCGGTGCCTTATGGTGAGAAAGAGCAACATTCCGCAACCACATATATCATTTCGTCAGAATAACTGACAACCCGCCCTAAAGCCACTTTGGGAGCTCGACTGTTCTTGCCCGAGTTCCCTGAAACGATCTCCATGGTCATCAGAGCCGGTGTCGATTTTCCAGAAGAATTGATAGCTCGTCTGCGGACATGGCGCATCAATCTCATCGTACACTTTGAGCCCGACCTTCCGTCCGCTAGGGGCATCATCAAGTATGGCGCGAGCGATAGTGGTACAGCCTTGTCAACGCACGCTTTCTTTTACGCCCACACTAACGCTTGCCGTAGTGCGAACATACACCCGTCTAACAAATCCCTTGCCTGTCACGCTAGACATGATCTCACAACGTATGATCAACTCCAAAGTCGTTCATTTGTTCGACACGCCCAAGTCCGTCATGGCCCACATCGTCAGTCAAAACTACCCACCCACTGAGCGTCCCCATTCGCCCAACCCGCTCGTCATATGGGAGCCCCAAGCTAAAACCTGTCGCTGCGATACGCTTGCCGCGCACCTAGCTGCAGCGAAAATGGTCGACGTCTTCTCACCAAATCATATGGAGCTCGGACAGCTTTTCAGTGTTATTGAGGATGCCGATTTCAACGCCCGCAGAATCGAGGAACAAGCAAAGGTTTTTGTGAAATCGGGAATAGCGGGGAATAATTCTGGCTGCATAGTGGTGAGAGCTGCTGAACACGGGTGCATGGTGATGACATGCTCCCGAATGGAACCAAAATGGATGCAGGCATATCATCCCCCGGGCTCAGAGAAGGTGGTGGACACCACTGGAGCCGGCAACGCCTTCCTGGGCGGTTATGCCATGGGATGGCAGATGGAGAGCGATCCCTATAACGCAGCTTGCTTTGGACAAGTCGCTGCGAGTTTCACTGTCGAACAAGTCGGGTTCCCGCAAGTTCGTGGTGAAGGCGAAGAAGAGTTGTGGAATGGCCGCAGCGTTCAGGAGCGGCTGAAGAAGTATCGAAACGCGGTGCTCGATTGAAGGCGGTATCGCGAACATTGATGCAAGGGGGCGGGGGAAGGAAAAAGGCCCGTTACGTCCCAGAGACGAAGAGAAACGACGCTGTTGGGGCAGTACCTGGCTGATTACCAGTGAGGATCGTTTGTCACAAAAATGAAAGCTACCCCTGGCGAAAAACGTCCCTCGATCATACGGAACGTTGTGAAGTATATGTAGACTGAAGGGAGAGTACGCTCGGAGCTCTTCTGCCGGCCACAAATTCTCTCGCCGCAAAATACTTGAGTTTTTTAGGATTGCCGTCAACCTGAAGGGCAGTGTACGTCCCAGATCGTACCTCTAACAGAGTATGACGAGCAAATCCGTCTGTGAATTTGCGTGGCTGTGTCTTTGTTCGCATATGCACCCCTCCATCCTTCGCCACTTCGAGCCTTCGCCACCCTTGGCGCCAAATGTTCGACAACGTCAAGACAACGCTTGTTGTACAACTGCTTACATCCATGCTTCAGTCACAACATGTTGCTTGGTTCTAGCTTTGTTGACACTCCTAGTGACATTTTTGCGTGATTACAACAACTGCCTTAAAGGCATCATGGAAGCAGCACCTCCGTCATACGAGAAAGCCACCTTGGTCGACATTTGGGACATCGTTGCTCACTACATTCCACCCGGAGATCTTTGCTCGGCAGCACTCGTCTGCAAGAGATGGCACTCGGCATGCGCGCCGCATCTATGGGGCAACCCTGCGTCCTTCTTTGGCGTCGAGAATGATCAGGTCTACATCGCGTTGGCCGCGTTCAAGCGCACGTTACGGATCGCTAGACCATCCGTGCGAGTGCTCACCCATACACTGCATCTACCGCCGGCACACCCAGAGTTGTATAATGGACCGAGTGCAGAATGGCTGCGAGACATTCTGGACCGCCTGCCAAACTTGCAGTCTCTCGTCGTGCGAGGCTTACCTTTCTTCGACTACTCAGCTCTTCAAGCGCTGAAGCATCAGCCCCACAACACCAATTACTCCTTCAACTTGAGACTGTTAGATGCCTCTCGGTGTCAGAACTTGACTGCCAGCTCGCTCACTGAGGCGCTTGAGCGATTCCAGTCGTTGCTTTATCTGGACCTGTCGTTCACCAGAGCTGCTCGCAACCCCGATATTTTGAGCGCTCTTCGAATCCTTCGTGGACTGCAAGTTCTGAAACTGCGAGGAATCAACATGAATGACGAGTCAATTGATGTATTGGCTCCTGCGATAGGTCGAAGAGTTCGCAGCTTGGATATTAGAGACAACCAGGTCGGGGACGAGGGAGTGCGAAGACTTCTCAGCAAGTGCTGTCTCCCGAGTAATATCGCCAGGAATCAAGTCGGTTTGTCTCTTCTGCCAGCTCTTGGCCGCGACATGCTCGAAATATATCAGGGTGAAAATTTCGAGAGCTATTTGCGTCAGCTATTCACAGAGGACTTTGTCGGCCACCTCGCAATCGAGAATGCGACTGAGACGGGAATCAGCCACCTGTATGCATGTGGAAACAACATCACAGTGGATGGTGCATCAGACCTAGCAATATCAGGACAGCTTCACGCCCTTGATCTGCGAGCTGTGCGCCCTCGACGTGCATTGTCATCTGCTCCACCGGCCTACGAGGAAGTTGAAAAACACGGCCTGGACCAAAACGTGGGAGGGATGACATCTGCCTTGCTCAGCGGAGCCAAGACAATTCATTTCTTGAGAATCTTCCACCAACAAGTGACTGCGAACACTTCACATGCAGAATCAAGAAGCTCCAATCTTCCTTCTGACCAATCAAACTCTGTCGAAGAACAGCGCAAGGCCAGAATCAGAGCTCATCATGTCATCTCAAACACGCTGCACCCAGCCATGCTCCCACACGTCCGTACGCTTGTATTGACAGATGTGCCGCCGAAAAGCTCAACTCACGACACAGCCAACCGGCTGATCCAATTCATCCGTCAGTGCGCCACGGAGTCCAGCGTCGCGAGGACGGGAGCCAAGCAGGACTACGCCCTCCCACCGGGGAGGAAAGGCCGCGCAGCAGCTCTGCAGGCATCAGCAGACAATATATTCGCCCTCAAACGGTTGATCTTGGAGATGGCTCCGCCTCCAGAACAGCTAGAGAGAAGCGGCAAAGCTAGCCAGTGGAATCAATCGACCAAGTCGATGACCGAAGATCGCGATAGCGAGGTTCTCTGGTCAGCTGCAGAAACGGATTTCACGTTCTTCGGCGAGGATGAGGGGAGTAATTATCCGAGCATCGAGCCGCAGCGTTCCGGAGAACTTTACAACTCCGACGAAAAGAAGTCAAAAGACCGGACCTTGGCGGAGGCTGGAGCGGTCTCGAAGTTTGACACGATATCGCTCCTGTCTGCCTTCCGCAAGGACCGGAAGCTCGCCCATCAGCGTAATATTGACGCCGGCGAGAGATACGGAGAGACTGAAGGGTACTGGGATGGCATGGTGCAGGTCGTGCGGCCTGACCACCGTCTTCGAATCGATGAGCAGATCGATTACTATGGCACACGGTTCGACTATGGCACAGTGTACAAATAGAGTAGGAAGGGCATCCCCTCTCGATGAGACATTGAGTAGGCCATGGTTCAGCTCGAACTTTATGACAGAGAGAGCTCTGATGGGTCAGAAACAATCATTCGCTCTTCCATCGGCGGAACCAAGGACCACTGCTGCCTTTTGGTCCTGACTACCGCCTGAATGGTTCCGTGGGGATCCGCAGATACTCATATAACGGTCTCGCCGTCGCACTAAAATTCCAATAGCAACGTGCAGATATCGACATCGATTAGCAAAATGAAGACCCAGAGCGAGAACCACGAACTTTCCAAGATGATAACTAACACTGCGCGGCTATCGAGCTCAGGCGGCATGAGCACAAGATCCGCAGCGCCTCCATACACCCCGCTGCCATCGAAGTCAGATTGGCAGCCCGCAGACACTGCGAAGCCCGCGATGGCAAAGCTCCCCAGGACTACCCAGACAGCGACGCCAATCGCCACACCGGCACCTGCAGTAGCCGCAGCGCCCGCAGCGCCCGCAGCAGCGCCCACAAACACTACAAACCAGAAGAAGCGTGGCTGGATGTACAACTCCGCCTGCGCCGTCCTCTTCATATTGGCAACCATCCTCGCTGCCGCACCCTTTGCGGTGGTCCAGCTTGCGGGCTACTACAAGAGGAATTGGCCCGAAGCGCTGTGCGAGAAGCACCCCAACGGGCACATCTTCACATCCTACGAGCCTCTCGCCATGGCAGCCCTCCCAATCTTGCTCACCGAGACCTTCCGAATTCTCCACGGCCAGTATGCACCGGTTTCATCGAAACAGAGCTTCTTCATTATCATGAGAACGGCCGTAACGATCGGCCTGTGCGGCCTATTCAACTACTTCCTCATCTTTAAGACACCGCCACATTTTCAGTGCTCGATGCCGGGCGATTGGTACGGCTCGCAACCACTATAAACTGGGCTGTTGCCCAGACCCTAAGCCGCCTGCATCGCCGAGTCCACCTTGGACAGATCCGCCCCGACCTTCGCCCCCCCAAACCTCCCGTCAGCAGCTTTCACGATGTCGGCGCCCTTCTCCGCCAACGCATACGTCGATGCCATGATGTTCCCGGACAAATGCCCCGGCATCACACTCGCGTCGATGACTCGCAAGCCCCTGACCCCCTTGACCTTCAGCTCGTCATCCACCACCTCGCCCATGGAGCACGTTCCAATGAGGTGATATTGAGTGCTGATGTGGTTGCGAACGTACTCCATGCGCTCCTCTTCGGTCTCGAGGCTGGCACTCGCCGGCGGCTGAATGCGCTCACCAAGACTCTTCTTCAGCACGGGGCGGGATGCGACTTGGTCCATCCACTTGATGGCTTCGGCGAGGATTTTCACGTCGGCGCCGTTGCGGAAGTAGCCTGGGTCGATGCGAGGTGGGGTCGAGGGGTCGGCGGAGGTAATGTGCACGTTTCCGCGGGAGAGTGGGTGTTCGAGACAGACGAGGAGCGAGACGCGCTGTTTGCCTTCGGGGGGCGGAGCGAAGAATTCGACTTGGCTGCGACCGGCGGTCATGTCGAGCTGGCAGGGAATGCCTGGGTGGACGTTAGCTTTCTTCCTCAGAGGGTTTACGAACGGAAACTCACAGAATGTTTGAATGTTGGCGAAGGTCGGGTCTGTTAGCTGCGAAACCACAACTTCCTCCGACCTCTTTTCAAAGTCCGTCTTTGCTAGTGAATTCTTCCGCACCTCATCCACAGTCTTCTTCAGTGTCTCTTTGTCAACCAGCGAAGCGTACGAGACGAACCCCATAAGCATTCCCGGGCTGCCATAAGGCCCCTTGCCTGTCTTCTGGTAGATCTCCTCCTGTGCCTTGGCGTAGTCGGCACCTTGAAGAGCGTCTAGCGAACTCACGCCGTCGGCGAGATCGTAAAGCATGCCACCCAGCACGTGGTCCTGAAAGTTGGCGCCCACGCGAGTGTTTTCGACTTTACAAGGCACACCGGCCGCTTTTAACACTTGCGGGTCGCCAATGCCTGAAAGCTCGAGGATTTGGGGCGTGCTGATCGTGCCGCCGGACATGATGACTTCTCTCGATGCTTTGATCGTGTGGCGGTTACCTTTGTGGGTAAAGCTCACACCCGTGGCTGTGTTGCCATCGAGTTCGATGTTGGACACCATGGCTTCGGTGAGGACGCGGAGGTTAGGTCGATGCATGTTTTGCTTGAGGTACTCGACCGCGTAGCTGCGCCGACCTGGGTCTGTCGTGCGGTTGACGGATGCGAGGGACGAATAGAAGCCCATGTGATCGCCAGACCAAGCGTCAACGAGTGTGTTGGGCTTGCCTCCGACTTCGTAGGCGGCGGTGCAGAAGCTTTGAGGTCAGTATGACCATGTTCATGCTCACCAATTTGACAATAGACTCACTCTTGCTCGAAAGGCTGCGCATTTGTCAGCTCGATTCTTTTGTTCGAGAAAATCCATGACATACCTCATAATGGTCATTGAACGACGTGTGAATCGGACCATCAACCCCATGATACAGGTCCTTCGCCGCATGCGGCATGAACTTCTCGTCCACCGGCGCATCCTCTAACGGGTCGAGCGTCTGATGCTTTCGAAAGTACGGCTTCATCCCATCCCATCCCCATCCCCTGTTCCCAAGACTCTCCCATCCATCATAGTCCCCCCTCGACCCTCGTACATACATCAGGTAGTTGATGCCGCTTGATCCGCCTAGCAACTTGCCTCGGGGGACGGAGTACTTCTTCCCTCCTGCGGAAGGTTGTTCGACGCTCTGAAAGCACCAGTCGTACTTCTCGCGGCCGATGAGTGTGGGATAAAGACTCGGGGTATAGACCTGAGGGTCGTCCATACGGTTGCACCCTGCTTCGAGTACGCCAACTGTGACGGACGGGTTCTCTGTCAGGCGTGCAGCGACGCAGAGTCCCGCCGTGCCTCCGCCGACGATCACATAGTCGTAGTTCTGAGAGAGGAAGGTATCGATATCGCACAGAGCGGTTTGGGGTGCGCCGGTGGAGGGCATCGTGACCTGGTCCAAGTACGGTATTGTTGAATACGTTTCTAGGATCTTCGCACGGACTCAAACCGAGTATTCTTGTCTTGCCTTGATGTAACTAAGAGCTGCCCCGCCGTCTTTTTATCTCATTTTCCAGTCGGTCCCCCCCTCACCCCGGCGCAAAGGAGGCTGAGATCAAGGTTCGAGCAGCTCCTTCGACGCTTGATCAGACAGCTCCATGAGCTCCCCGACCTAACCTCGTCTATACCCCTCCAGACGTGCGGGGAAGACGAGTTGCACTAGCATTTTGACGGCAGAGGGGAATGCCAGGTCGTCGATGGGCGTGTTGACGCGTCTGCAGGTCACCATGCATGTGATGTCGTCGCTCAAGTATTTGCGATCTTTCAATGCAAGATCGACGAAATCTTATCCCTAATTGGATTCATAGTACTCATTGCAGATACAGCCAGCCGTCCTTGTTTTGTTGTCGCCTCAATAAGACCACGATGGCATCTTTCTAGGCACCGTGACGAGATCTCTTGCCGGAAGCTGTCCACTTGAGCGAAGAACTACCTAGGGCACATCTCTCCCGCATTAGTCTCAGAGACGGTGAACCGATCGTTCTCCATCAACGTGCTTCATTATCCAGTTCCACCTCCTCTCATGCATGTCAGGGCCCATGAGTAAGGTGGGTTGGAACGTGAAGCCCCATGGAGGGCAGCCCACCAAGAGATCTGTCCAAATCAATGCCGCTTTTAGCCCGATTTATACGCTAGAGCTGCGGCATTACTTTTGGTGACGACGCTCGACTCCGCGCATTGCCGGCAGACTTGGACCTCGGCTTGTCCTCGACTCGGGGGCGACATGTCAACACAACCCATGGATGTAGGTGCACCACTCGATCAACACCCTTTAGAATTAGACTGACAACAATGTCAGACGGCGAACCTCCAGACAAGGGGCAGAAGACGGGCGAGCACTCGACATCACCCAGCACAGCGGAGAAAGCAACCTCCCGAGCAACTCAACTCTCAAACCATTTATCGCCACAAAACGACAATGAAGAATCCGACTCCAGCCCTCGCCGAAGGCGTCGGCGAGCCAAGAAAGATGAGCTCCCCGCCGACTACGGCGACATCCTGGCCCAGATGAAGTCCCTCCGCGACCTGGCCAAAAACCCCGACCCGACCAAAACCGGCTACGTCCGCCAAAAACAATCGGGCAAGCTTTGGGTTCGAGACCGGATTGCTCAACTCCTCGACCAAGGCAGCTTCCGAGAAATCGGTAGTCTGACGGGTCAAGTCGAATGGAAATCTGTCGGCGGTACACGTGAGGAGCCCGTCAGCTTCACGCCGACGAACAATCTGAACGGCTTCGGGAAGCTGGGGGGTCGGCGTATCGTCTTCACGGCCGACGACTTCTCGATTCGTGCAGGGCATCAGGACGGTCATATGATGGCAAAGACGCTGCTGGCGGAGGAAATGGCGCTGTCGATGAAGCTGCCTATGATCAAGCTCGTTGACGGCTCGAGCGGCGGCGGCAGCGTGACCAGTATCGCAAAGCAGGGCTTCAGCTACGTGCCGCCCATGTCCGGGTTCGCCACGATCAACGCCCAACTCAACGGAGGCATTCCGAACCTAGGCGCTGTACTCGGACCCGCCATCGGCCTCGGCGCCGCACGCGTCGTGAGCTGCCACTTCTCCGTCATGGCAGCGGACGTAGGCGCGCTCTTCAACGCGGGCCCCAAAGTCGTCGCCGGCGCGACTTTTGAAGAAGGCCTTTCCTTCACCGACCTCGGCGGCCCGCTCATGCACTGCACCAACGGCACCATCGACAACTACGCCCCCAACGAAGCCGACGCTTTCGCCCAAATCCGCGCAGTCCTCACCTACCTCCCCAACGCCGGCACGCAAGTGCCACCCCGAACCCCCACCGCCGACCCCCCCGACCGCGATGCCCCGGAACTCCGCTCCATCATCCCCCGCAACCGTAACCGCACCTACGACCCGCGCCGCATCATCCGCACCGTCGTCGACCGGGAGTCGTACTTCGAGATCGGCGCGCTCTGGGGCCGCACGGCCATCGTCGGGCTCGCGCGTCTGCGCGGCCAGCCCGTAGGCGTCATCGCCAACAACGCCGAAGTCAGCGCGGGCGCGCTGGACGCCGCGGGCTCGCAGAAGATCGCGCGGCACCTCAAGTTCTGCGACGTGTTTAATTTGCCTATTGTACAGTTTGTCGATGTGCCTGGGTATGCGGTCGGGACGGTGGCGGAGCGGACGGCGACGATGCGGTGGGGTGTGGAGGTGGCGAAGGCGTATTATTCGACGACGGTGCCGATTTTTCATGTTATTGTGAGGAAGGTTTATGGGGTTGCGGGGGGGATTATGGTGGATTGTCGCGAGCCGCATGCGAGGGTTGGGTGGCCGAGTGGGGAGTGGGGGAGTTTGCCGTTGGATGGTGAGTCGATGTCCTGTGGCCTGGTCTTGAAATAGGGGAGAATGCTGACGTTGGCGCAGGGGGGATCGAGGTCGGACACTCGGCCGAGCTCCGCAAGATCGAGAAGGAACAAGGTCCCGAAGCGAAGAAATCGAAGCTGGCGGAGCTGGAGCAGATGTATCAGCGGTTGATGAACCCCGTCCGCTCGGCCAACCACTTCAGCATCGAGGAGCTGATCGATCCAGCCAATACACGCTCAGTCGTGACTGAGTGGTGCAACATGATCTACGAGACGGAGCTGCCAGAACGAGTCATCAAGCGGATACACGGCCAACTGCAGCCTTCATACGCATAAACACCATAGAACCCAAACACAACACGCAGTCCCCTCCTCTCCCTCCTTTTCTCTCCTACAACTTCGCGCTCTCCCCCATATGAACATCCTCATCCAACTCACTCGTACAAAGAATACACGTATCCCTCAACGCGGGCACCCTGTCCCGCGCATTCACCTCCTGATAATCCGCACTCCCCAACATATCGACAAAATGCGCCCCGGTCGGATAATGCGCCAACGCGACCTCATCCCAACCACTGGCATCCTCCCCCCCCGTCCCCTGCCCGCCCACAACTTTCCCCACCACCTTCGCGTTTCCGCCCCGCTTCGACCCAATCGTCTCGGCGAAAGCTTTTCCGTACCGTGCGTACGAGGCGTGAGCTTCGGGGGTGGCGTGGAAGGCGAGGAGGTTCAGCATACTGACGGCGCGGTCGCGGAGCGGGAACGCGCGTGACCACGCGAGGAGCTCGTCGTTGAGTTCGAGGCCTTGGGCTGAGCGCGCTATACGCGGGTTGTCGAGGGCGCCGGTTAGGGCGGGGACATCGCCGGGCTGGGGGTGGAGCAGGCGGGAGTTTTTGGCGTGGAAGTCCTTGAGGACGGCGGAGGGGACGCCCGCGGTGATGCTCCAGTGGGATGCGATCCAGTCTTTGCCTAGATATGTGGAGGGGAGGGGTGTGGTGGCGGGGAGGATGAGGAGGAGGTCCCAGTGGGTCGTGAGGAGGGTGTCTTTGGAGAGGTGACCTGGCGTGATGATCCAGCGTTGGGGTTTGGCGGCTACGAGGGGCGTGATGGACATGGAGTGCAGGGCGCGAAGGTATTTGGAGACGGAGGCGTTGGGGGCGAGGGAGAGGAGGTGGAGGGTTGCGAGAGGCATGGTTGTGGTGGATTTGAGGAGTAGAGGTGGAAATAGAAAATAGAAATGCGGTTTCTGTCGAAATGGGTGTGGTCTTGGAAGGGTGTAGTCCTGATGTCTAGGTATCAGCTTCCAATGCTACTTAAGAGGGTCGATGTCATGTCAAGGCATGAAGTCATGATCAAGCTTGCGGACCGAGGAAAGCCTCGGTTGATCAATTCAGTGCACGGACCGCATTTGAGCTCGTGAGAGCTCAATATCCATGGAACCTGAGATTGAGAAGAGGGAAAGAATCATTGTTCGTTGCGCTGTGAGCATCAAGAATCGTCAGTTTCAAAGTATCTTCGACTTCAACAAGACCCTGGCAAGATGAAGCTACGGGGCAGTTGAGAGTGCCAGAAGTTTTTCGTGAGAACAGGCGCTGCCAAAAGGGGTTCAATGTTCTCCAAGAAGTAGGAGCGTGATTATCGCAGATCTATCTGCGCCTCCTCATCGTCGTCAAAGGAAGTTCGTTATCATGCAGCGGACTTTCCCCAAGCCTCCCTCAGTGAGCGGTCGAAGAAGTCCAGCCACCGACAACGAAGCTGCCCGAAAACGTCCCGCCGAGAATCGCCATGAAATATCCGACATTCATCGTCATCACAGCTAACATCCTATTCATTAAGTCAGCAAGAAGAAGCGACCTTGTATCCTTCATCAGGCGGGACAACTCACAGCAAGTAGCTCACACCAGCCAGCACCGTATCCAGCGCGGCTCTGAGCAAGCTCTCCCCGACCCTCCACGGCCTCCTCCCTCCAACAACGAAGTATCCCTCCTTCGTCCCCTCCCCCATCTGCCCGCGCGAAAGGATATCGCCTTCGCCCCTCCGCTGGCCCCACTCCCACAGCAGGCTGAAATTGCAGCGGATCGCGATCAGCCCGCGGAACAGCACGGAGAGCACGACAAGGAAGATGACGGCGCCGGCGTATTGGCCCGTGGTACTGGGCGTCCAGGCGTTCGAATAGAGGGGTGTGGTGGTCGAGGTGAAGAAGATCATGACCATGTCTTGCATGCCCATCTTCATGCCGCCCATGGAGGAGGAAGAGTCCTCGTTGGAGTGGTCCATGGGCATGTTCATGTCCATGCCGGCCATCGAGGTGCTTGACGGGGTGGTTGTGGCGGAGGTGGCCATGATCATACCGGTCATGTCTTCCATCGTGAGGGTTGTCTGAGCGCGAGCTCCTGGCGGATGAATCGAAATTCGACGAGTGAGGTGCGAAAGACGTCGAGACCGTGGACTCGAGGGAAGTAGGAAATTCTTATTTAACGAGGACGCACTCGAATTTCCACCGGTTTGAGGTAACAAGCCTTGCATTTGAGTTTAGAAGAGCTCCTTCCGGTGCTTACCACTCGCCACGCCTGTGGGTCGGAAGCCGCTCAAACTTGCTCAAAGTCAGCGTTTGAGCAGATTAGCGGTACAAACGCGGTGCCATCTCCACTCGGATGCCCTTCCAGTAAGTCGACAAACAAAGCATTCGACAGGGCTTGGTGGGAGCTTATTATGCTTGGGTGCCCCTTCATAAGCTGTCCAAAAGATCAACGACTGTTCTGTATTACCATTCCAATCAACACGGTTGGCGGTTCGGATCAACACTGGTTGAGCCCTTTGTTCAACATCTTACCAGAAACACGAAAACCGCACAATCAACAATGGACAAGCGCCACGAAATGCACGACATGGAGGAGCACCAAGGCACGCCGTGGCTGAGCCAACCGGTCATGTTGCACTCGGACAGGACCTACACGTGCAGTCTGAACGAGACCACGCAATGTGAATGGCAGCAGGGCTACTGGCGTTTCTGGTATGAGGCCGACCATCGATACGCTCTCCCGACCGTTGCCTTCTTTCTCGCCACGATTCTGTTCTTCGCCCTCGTCCGTTCGATCCCGAGCGTACTTCCACACCGAGTCGCTGGGTCGAACACATGGAGAAAAATCATTGCAACGACGAGATGGCTGTCATACCGCACATTCCGCATCCCCGCTCTGAACTGGAACAGCGCGCCCCTCGGAGTCCTCATTCTTGCTTTCATCGGCGCCGTCTACTTCCTGGCCATGACCCTCGGCCCCCAACCCTACTACTGGCCCAACACCTCCACCACCAGCTACGGCAACAGCCCACCCCTGGCCACGCGAGCCGGCTGGCTGAGCATCGGCTGCATGCCCTTTGTCTTCGCCACCGCAGGTAAAAGCAACCTCATCACCCTCCTGACCGGCGTCCCGCACGAGAAGCTGCAGGTCTTCCACCGCTGGATCAGCTATGCCTTCTTTGTCACAGCCCTCGTGCACACCTTCCCATTTATCATCTACCATATCTGGCAAGGCGACATGGCCGAGCAGTGGCGCACCAGCGTCGCCTACTGGACCGGCGTCGTCGCCCTCCTCGCCCAAGCCTACCTGACATTTGCGTCAATGGGCCCGCTGCGGTACGTCTCTGCCCTTTCCATCAACCACCAACCCAACTAACGCCATCTCCCCCCCAGCAATCTCTCCTACGAGCTCTTCAAACAAACGCACTACCTCGCCGCCCTCCTCTTCACCCTCTTCTTCCTCTTCCACTGCGACTTCATCCTCACGTCCGCCGACTACTTCATCGCAACCGCCACAATCTTCACCCTCACCTGGCTCCACCGCCACATCCGAATCTACTTCGAACACGGCCTGCACCACCACGCAACCCTAACCCTCACCCCCTCCGGCTTCATCGAAGCCAACATCCCCACACGCGCCCGCTGGCGCATCGGCCAGCACTTCTTCGTGCGTTTCCTGCTCCCACATACCGACGCGCTGGCCTCGCACCCTTTCACCGCCTGCTCGCTACCTAGCTGGTCGCACTCCCCCCCCCTTGCCTCCCCAGACACCTCTACCGCCCCCAACACCCTCACCCTCCTCATCCGGCCCCGCGCCGGCCTAACAGCCCGTCTCGCCCACCGTGCCTCCACCCACCCTCACCAACCCCTCCGCGTCCTCCTCGACGGGCCCTACGGCGGTCTCCCCACGTCCGCTCTCCAGACTCCCACCCGCTCCCTCGTGATAGCTGGTGGCAGCGGCGCGGGCTGGACGCTCCCGCTGATCGAAGCGCATGCGCGCCGGCTGCTGCTGCTCAACGGCACACAAGAGGGAAGTGATGGCGAGCGGCCTGCGCTGAGAGTCATGCTGGTTACGCGCGAGGAGGGGGGGGCGGAGTGGTTTGAAGGTGCGGTGGGCGAACTCCTCGCCGCCACGGCGCGGGTGGAGAGCGAGGGGGACCCCCCTGCGAGACGCGCGGGCGGCGAGGTGGTGGTCGAGGTGGATGTGCATCACACCGGGAGCCAGCAGCACGACGCAGACAAGAAAGCCGGCGAGAGCAGCAGCAGCGACGACGACGAGACGTCCCCGAACCGCCTCCGCGACATGGAGAAAGGCCCTACATTCCACACCACACCGACCCCCAACGCCCACCCCTCCAGCACCTCCAGCTCCACGAACCAGAAACGCATCCCCACGCCGCCTTCGACGCTCCTGCGCGTCCGCCACGCCACCGGCCGCCCCAACCTCTCAGCCGTCGTCGCGGACGAAGCGCGGAAGACGGGTGCGGACGGGCGGCTGGGGGTGTTTTTGTGCGGGCCGCTGAGCATGCAGAATGATGTTGCGAATGCGGTGGCGGGGGAGCAGGGGCGGGTTGTGAGGGCTGGTGGCGGAGGGGAAGGGGGCGGAGAGGTGTTTCTGCATATGGAACATTTTAGTTGGGCTTGAGGGGGAAGCTGAGCGGTCGAGTATGTAGGTCGGTACCCGGGGGAGATAGAGCAGGAGACTCAACCGTACCTCTCACACTGCAAATCATTCCACTCGAAAGGTGCATCTCAGTGATTTTGCAAATCTTCAATTCACGCGCGGCGAGACAGCCGTCAAGGCCATCGCCACACTAGCTCTGCATAGCATACATACAGCCCCTCCACCTGAAAACCTGCCCAGCGCACATTAATCCTACACCCATAATCCCCGTCCGTGCATCCATGCTCAGCCTCTGCATCCTCCACAAAACCATGACCCCGAAACACCATGCCCATTTCGCGCCGCATCATGTCTCATCAAACGCGTCAACCATGCCCGATGGCCGTTGCTTGCTCAGGAAGCCAAGTTCACGGCGCCCTCTCCCTCCTGAGCCCCGCCTGACAGCTGTCGTCGAACCAGCGCATCTGCACATCGTCGACAAAGAAGATACGCTCCTCCTCCTCGACGAAAGCCTGAATCTGCAAGCCGCTGAGACGCGCGAACCAGCCCGGGAAGCGCACCTGCTGCAACTGGCACCCGGCGCTCAAGGGACACGAGGGGATGGTGGCGTTATACGCGCCGATTTCAACCTCGTCGCGTTTGTCAAAGCTCCAGCTGTAGGCCGTGAAGACGACGGTGCAGGGTTCCGGGCCGCGGTTGTCGCAGCCGAGGAAGGCGCTCGAAGTGTCGAACCAGAAGGCAGAGTCGTCTTCGTAGGGACCGGCGCCGATTTCGCCGGGCTCGAAGGCGCCACTGGGGGAGTTGGCGGGCAGTCCAGTGCCGTCCGCGAGGAAGACGCCTATGTGCGGGGGAGAGAAGGGGGTGTAGGGGACGCTGGGCTGGGGTGCGTAGACGTAGCCGTCACTAAAGGTGAGGTGGTTGTATGGGTTGCGGACTGGGGGCGCTCCAGTGATGTCAGTCTGGTTGCGGCTGCTTGGGTTGAAGTTGGGCAGGTCGTCGAAGTCGAGCGTGAAGTTGCCTTGTTCGCCGCAAGACGACGAAGATGGGATCGGAGCTGATGAGCTGGATGATGCCAAAATCGAGGACGACTGAAGCAGAGAAGAGACTGTCATGGCAACAGAGGGCACCGACGACGTGTTCGAGGACTGCGACTGTGGAATGAGACTGCTGTCTGCCCGGGAAGACGAGCTGGAAACGATGCTGATACTCTGTGTCGGGCTGGCTGTGGCGCTGTTGGTGGTGGCGCTCACGGCGACGGGCGCCACAGACTCTGATGAACTTATCGTCGAGGTATCCACTGGGCTGAGGGTGAATGAGGAGTCGAGAATGGTGAGCGAAGGAACAGACAGGCTGCCTGAAAGACGGATAGAGGTCGTCATCGAGTAGACCGCAGGTGCAGACATTGAGCTGGAGGACTGGGCAACACTACCAGGTACACCAGCGGCTACAACGGTGGCCGAGCTGCTAGAAACAGATGCAGATGACGCGATTGGAGAAGCCGACGCACTGGAGGATGTGTCATCGAAGAAGGTCATGGTGCCGTCAGGCTCAACGTAGGTAGTGGTGAGGTCGTGTTGCGTTGCCGTCACGGTGACGGACATGACAGAGATGCTGATGGCCAAAGACGAACTGGGCACGGCGGACGCGCTCGGCTGAAATGGCGAGGGTGCACTCTGCGTTTGAACTAGCAGAGAAGAGCTGTGTGCCGTTGACCCAGAGCTCGACTCCTTAGCAGGGCTGAGAGATGCCGGGACCGAGCTCGATTGCACGGCGATACTGCTGTTGGCCGGTGCCGCGATCGACATACCGGACGACGGCATGCTCGATGCTGGTGGCGAGAAGTTGGATATCGAAGGAGCGCCAGTGGCTGCGTCGGCTGCAGATGTGTTGTTGATAGCAACCGCGCTGGACGAAACAGTCGAGACAGCGGCCGAGCTCAAGTCCATTGAGGCCGACGAGGACGGCAAAAATGAAGAGCTCGGACTGATCGCAGCGGGCTCGACCGCAACTGAAGTGGTGCTCGAAGATGCCGGGATCGACACCGGGATTGATGATGGAAATACCACACTTGAGCTCAGGGTCAACGACGGCAAAGGCTGCGAAGACGAGACAGTAACCACGCTGGAAGAGACGGCTAGGGGGGCAACGGTGGTGCTGTTAGTCACCAGTGACAGCGAAGTCAAAATAGGCAAAGAAATGCTGTCGCTGAGCTCAGGAGCCGAGTCGCTGGCCTGAGGTCCATCAGGCGAGATCGTGACCGCAACAGCGGTCAACGTAGTGACGAAGGCTTCTGTACTGCCCGAATTAGAGGGGTCGATGGTCGTTGTGTACTCCTCTGCGACGGTCGTGGTGATGAGTCTGACACTGGTCGAAGTCGTAAGGTCCCCGGTGCCCCAGTAGTAGATTTCCGTCATAGTAGTTGGCTGGGAGTCCATTGTGGTCACCGCCGAGCCCGCCAAACCGGCCAAAGTCGACGATGTTGCATTCCAGCCCGAGCTCCCTATACCAAGGAATGACGAGCGACTCTCGGCTTCCAAGGTGATAGTCTCGGTTGGATTGACTGTGTGGGTGACATATTGGGTGCTTGTCGAGGTGGTCGTGAGGTCTGGGCCAGGGGCGAAAGTATAAAGAGTCGACGTGTAAGCCGGAACAGTGACAGTGTCAAAATCCGTGCGCGAAGTGGGAGCGCCGGTAGCAGCAGCCACAGACTCAAGCGAGGATGAGGTGGGCTCCCCCGCAGTCACAAAGATCGAGGTGGTAATCGTGGTGAGAGGAACGCCGCTGCTGGGAGAGATACCGTTCAGCCAGTCGGTGCTGCCAGCAGGGTCAACCGTGAAAACGTAAGAAGGTCCGTCGGAAGAGGTTAGCGCCACGGCGGAGACAGTCTCAAGCGGGATAGTAACGCGCGATGTGACGGTCGAAGTCGAGTGAAGGGTGAAGGTCGAGGTGGAGACAACAGCCGGGGCGATGAGCGACGACGGGGTATCGCCGGCGGTGACGGTCACAGTCTCGGTGACGGGAAAATAGACGGTGCTCGGGGTGCATTGGGCGGAGGCTCTGGTGATAGAAAGTAAGTATTCGACCAGTATGTACAGCGGCCAGAAGACGAGCAGAAGCGTGATGACCAGAACGATGAGATCCCTGACTCGATGCGGCCGGCGTCCATTAGAGAGGCTTTCCGTCGACGATGCGATCGTCGGAGGAGCAATGGATTCTTCGTCGAGGGGGGCGATGAAGTTGAGCTCCTCTGCTCGGTCTAGCTTTCGCAGGAGGTAATTTACGCATTTGGCCTTGAGAGCGTCGAACGAGTATTCGTACTCCACCGCCGCCTCAGCCGCGTCAGTGTCTTTGTCGGAGGTACCATCCATGCCAGTGTCTTCAAAGGGCGAATTGGCCGAGTCGTTCCGAAGGCTTCGTTCAGTCTTGCTGAGCACCTTGCCAGGTGAGACCTGAGCTCCCGCCGAGCGTTGGTATATTTGCCTTCTCCGGGATTCGGAGCCTCGAGTGCGGGAAGTGGAGTCCACCGTCTTGGAAATGGGTATGGTCGGTTTGGGAAAGTCTGGCATGGCGAAATGTAGATTTCGGAATGCTGTCGCGTGAAATGTTGACAGTATTGGAACTCGTTGGTATGGTATGCCAGGTCATCGTCAATGGCTGCAGGAGGCCAGTTCAAGTTGGTGGAGGTCCAGCCGTGCCCAATGCAGGCGGTCCGTTGGCCACGGCGACGTCCGCCAACAGCAGGCGCGAGCTGAACGGTGTGGATGTGCCGGTGGCCAGAGGTATCCTCGTCCTTGATGTCCAGATAGAGAAAGAGAAAGCGGAATGACTTACCCAGGTCCACCATGGCCCTGCGCAACGGCAAAGCGGGCGAGGGTGGCGACCACGAGGGCGACGGACAACGGAGATGTCATGACGGCGTTGGTGAAGGGGAAGTAACGAGTGACTGGAGTTGAGCTGCTGCAGATGTCAAAGGAGTGACGGGTGCCGACGGGCAGAAGGGGGAAGGTGAGGGGTGAAGGAGAAGGGGGAAAGTGAGATTGAAGGAGAAGGAAGGCGAGAGTGAAGGGGAAGAAGTCGAGGATGAAGGAGTGGATGGCGAGAGGAAAGAAGTGTGGTGGGCCAGAATGTGGGCGCTCGGCGGGGACGCGCTCGATGAGGCAGGCACGACGCCGTCCGGAAATTCGCTACCCCCCGGGGCGTGAGGAAGGCGCGACGGGTAGGAGGCGAAGTCGAGTACCTATGGCTGCACCGGTCCGAGACCTCCAATGGCGAGGAATGTAGTGTGACGAGAGGGAGAGATTGGTGAACTCGAAGGGGGAGGTGTACTGCAAGCGACGGGACACCAACGAGATACGCATGTTCCAAGATGCGGCAGCAAACAGGTTCACGGCCCGCCACCTACCCCAGGACAATTGCGTCCCCGCTGCAGATATCGGGTGTCCGCGTGGTTTCGCATGGCCCGCCGTAGTAGTCAGCCTCGTCGTAGAAGAGAGGAAGATTGGCTTGATCTCCCCGGAAGCTGCGTCCACACACCGCAGGCAGATTTTGCCTGTTGTCTCTGTCCGTCATCAATACACTGTTGTCAAACTCGCAGTCGCGCGTGCGGGGCCACCCTCCAACCATGCCCACCAGGTGGTACGGCCTTCTGAAATACACCTACCAGGAACGCCTGGGCTGCGTAACGCAATGGGGGTGACGCCCGTCCCCCCGTGCTCCATAGGCCGGTGGACGTCCAAGTCTCCTTTTCACGTGCAAGCTCGGGCCGTTGCTTACATCCTGTATGGATCCAAGAGACAACATGGTCTCCAGGTGCGCATCGATGTGGGCGCCTCGTGCTCCCAAAGGCGGCTTCACGTGACGCCTCAACAGAAGCGAGGTTCGCCTGCGACGGGAGTCTCGAGCCACTACGCATCAACAGAAGCCGATTCGCACGTGCCGGTTATGACAGAGGCGGGGCATCTCGCTCTCGCTCTCGTCGTGTCTTTCGTCAGTCACATGGCCGTAATTCGCCTCAGACAACCGCGCCTGTGACCTCCGTGTGGGGGCAGCAACCTTGACGTCGCCTCATTGCCTTTCCTTCACTTCCATCTGCTCTGGTATTTCTTGCACCACCTTGTCTCGTTGAACGAAGACATATCGACCGACACCTTCATCAAAGCGATCATCTCGTGGCAGGTGAGGTTGAGAACCATCAGTGGACGCGCTCACTCGTTACCGGTTCGTGCGCAAAAAGCTCCGGAACGGCGCTGGATCCGACTATCGCGGGTCCGCCCGCCTTATCAGCGCCGGTGGAGATTCCGATTCCGAAGCTTCCCTCGACGGCCACCCAAGGCCACAATCTCCAACCTCACGCCGTCTCGACCTCTTCTCTCACTCTTCTCCCTCACCACACGATCACTACCCCTCCAACACATCCCCCCACACCATTAATTCTTCGGGCACTCAACACACTCTTCCAAAGGACCCACCACCAACCGCCTCTAGTCCGCCACTGTCCTTCCCCCAGCCCGACCGTCACACCGGAGCCCGTCACACCGGACCCCGCGAAGACCCCACATCTGTCCGCCAAATGCCCATCACGCGAGCATGAACGCCCGAGACAGCCATCCTCCACCCGGCGCCTCGCGCGCCCCTGTCCACCGCCATTCCATCGATTGGACCTCCAATCGACCCTCGAGCGCCAGAATGCCCGCCGAACCCAATGGCGCAATGCCAATGCCCACACCCTCACACCAGCAGCGAGGCAGCATGGGTGGCATGCCCAGTGGAGAGAACGGAGGGAATATGGGACACATGGCGATGCCGAGAAGTCCGCCCAAGAATAAAAGTCCGCACGATTGACGCTGAAGACAGTGTATGACGAGAAGAGGCTAACCCGGTGGACAGACACTCAGTTCGTCCCCTGCAAGTTCTTCCTGCAAGGCCAGTGCCAAGCGGGGAGGATGTGCCCTTTCTCCCACGACGCAGAGTCTGCCTCCCGCCCGGCGCCTTGCAAATACTTCTCCAAGGGAGGCTGCAAGTTTGGCAGGAAATGCGCGCTTCTCCACGTCACGCCCGACGGAACGGTGGTGAATCGACACCAGTCTGCGCCTATCCCGCATGTACAACCGTCCCAGCATGGGAACTTCACGCAACATCAGCAACATCAGCAACCTGCCCCGCCTGGACTCTTATCTATGCAAGCGCAAGGCATGGATCAGCGCCCGAAAGGCGACGGGCAGCCGCACTTCGACAGCCACCAGTATCTCTCGCGAAACGGTCATGATTCCCCTCAGATAGACATGACATATACTCCAGCATCTCCGCATTGGGGCTCGCCGCCCCACGATCATCGCTTAGCTGGATCACCACCGGGAAACGGCCTATCCGTACTGGACGCACCACTGCCCAACTCTTTCGATAGCAACGGTGTCTCCATGGCAGCCCGCAACGGGCCATTCGCAGCCTCAGTCCCCGCTCATTTCGAATCACCACCCTCTTCACTACCCCGCCGCTCTCAACTCGGCAACACGGCCCTCCGCGACCTCCACAACTCTGCCTTCGGCGGCCGCGGCATGGATAAAGTCCTCGCTGGCTCCTCCCCGCCCAGTGGATCCGACGAGCCCCTCACCTTCCCCAAACGCACCGTTGCCACCGAACGCCTACGCGGCGCACACAACAAAATGATCTCCGCCAGTCTCGGCACCAAACTGCCCACGACATCTTTCGAATACTCCGACGACTCTGACGGCGACTCCATCTCCTCAGACCGCGAAGAAGACCTCCTCCCCGCCAGCCTCCACGATCTAATCCCACAAAACCGCACTCGCCGCGAATCCCGTCCCCGCCCCACCCAACACGCCGACGACGAGAACTTCTCCACCTCCACCCCCGCCTCCTTCCTCGCCGCTCAACGCCGCACCATCTCCACCCACGGCACGCCGCAGGACTCCAAACTCGCCTCCCCCCACGCCCACCCACACGCCCCACCCCCCTCCTCCAGCCCCTCCCGCTGGAACAACAGCATCTGGACCCCACGCACCTCGTCCCACGGCCGCGGCCCGGAGCCCGACGGCTTCGCACCCGGCCCCGTCGGCTCGCCGTTGCGCAACTCCGGCTTCCCCGACTTCCCCACCACGAGCCTCAACACCACGCCCGCCGCTTCTTCCGCCTCGCGCCCGCCGCCCGCCAACGGCGAGCTCTCGCCTTCCATCGCGTCGCCGCCGCGCCAGGCCAGCATGTCGATGCTCACGCAGGACTTGCAGCGCACGAAGCTGGACGCGGTGAGGTCGTCGCAAGGTTCCGCCGCGCGCGGGAGTAGGACTGTTTCCGGTGGGAGTGCTGGGAGCGGGAGGAGAGGGGGCGATCGCGCGATTAGCTCGCATAGTGTTGGGCGTGAGAGGATTGCCGAGGAGGAGCAGGAGTTGTTCGATATGGATGAGGTTGGGGGTGGGAGGGGCGTGGGTGTTAATGGGGGGGAGAGGGGGTTTGGGGCTATTGGGGGGGAGAGGGCGAAGTGATTGGAGGGAGATGGCTTGGCATGGAATGGCTTGGGATCGGATGGGATGGCTCAGTGACGCGACACGAGCCCACGGACCAGACAAGGGCAGGACTCGTGCGCTTCGGCCCTGATATGTCGAGCCCCCTGCTGATCGCCGCCAAAGGAATTGGCTGTCAAAAGAGCCCGACGACCGCAGCTCTAACACGGCCGTGTCTCGGGGCATGGAGCAGAGTCGAGGACGAGAAGCTGTAATCTGTCCCGCAGCGAAACTTGATGAGCGATACGTGAATAGATGAGATGACCGTTTAGACACATTGTTCCCCCACTTTGATTTAAGCCGTCTGAGATTGACGATTGAACAACGGCAGCCAAAGCTCAGGCTCGCTGCGCGTAAGCAGGCCGGTAGCGCCTTCGCACAACACAAAGACCAGTGCTCCATCGCTGTGCAAGTGCCGACTCTGACCGCGCTGGTGAACGAAGGCTGACCCGAGTCCAACACTGCACGCTGTGCACCCCAGCCCCGACACGGGCAGCGAGCGCAGAAGAAACCGCCCCTTCAACGCCAGACCCACGCCGACAAGATCGCGCCAGGTATCAATGACTAGCGGTCCCCCTTCTTCAGCCCCGGCAGCGTCGAGAGACCCTTCCAGTCTGTAGCACAACACTCGTCAGCACACGCGAGCCTCGTAAATCAGCTTCCACGGAAGGGAGGAAGAAAGACGACACACCGAAAACACTCTGCTCCTCTACCCTCTGCTCCACAACCACCTCGTCACCGACACTGATGACCTTACCATCACCCTCACCCGAACTGCCCCCGTCCCCACCCTCCCCCTTCCCGACCAAAAACCCATACCGCCCGCAAACCGGACTCCACCTCGCGCCGACATCGACCCTCCTCCCGCGGCCCAAATCCCCCAAAACCTCCCCCACCTTCCCCTCCCCGCGCCTCGCCGTCGCGTAGTCCACGTTCAAACTCTGGCAGCGGACGCAGTTGTGGGGGAGGTCGAGGACCACATGCCCGCCGATCCGCAAACGGCGCCAGTAATCCTCGTCCCAGGCCGGGGTGGAGGGGTCGGAGACGACAATGTTGGGGCGCAGTTTGGTGTGGTCCCAGGGTTGTTGGTCGGGGGGGAGGTTGAGGGTGATTTGGGCGATGGAGGGGAGGGTGCAGAGGAGGTAGGGGGCGCAGTCTGTGAAGGTCAGGGTTGGAGGGTTGGGAGTGAAGGGGTCAATGGTGCTGGTGGTGGTGGTGCTGGTGGGGAGGAGGGATGAGGCGGTTGAGGTGAGGGTTGAGAGCCAGCCTGGTTTGGGTTGTTGGTTTTGGGTTGGGGAGGTGGCGTGGGGGTCTGGGTTGCCCGGTGTGCTCATGCGGACGGCGCGTGTGTAGGGGCCGATGTAGGCGAGGACGACGTCGAAGCCGAAGCAGGCGCTGAACCAGGCGCTGTAATGGGCGGGCATGGCGCAGGCTTTGGTGGGGGAAGCGTGCATGTTGACGTCGATGCGGGCGAGGGCGTCGACGTCCGGGTGTGTGGGGATGTCGTTGAGGGTTTGGGGGTCGCCGACCGGGGGTTTGAATGTGACGGAGATGGTGCCTTCGGGGGTGTTGTGGGAGTCGGACTCGGGGGGGACGTGCAGTTGCGGGTGGAAGAGCACCATTTCGTAGAAGCTGGAGACGTGCATGTTTTGGTAGGTTTTTTGGCCGTTCGTTTCGGTGACTTTGAGTAGCATGAAGCGCCGGTCGTAAGGGAAGCCATGCTTGGTCACGGTCGAAGAGTCCAGTCTGATGCCGCGTAGGGACTTGATCGGGTATGTGTAGAGCTCTTCGATTTTCATCTTACCAGTCATGGCGGACCCCGTTTCGATGTCACGCGCCTCGAGCACACCTGTCTTTGAGGTTTAAGGAGGTGGTCAGTGGGTAGAGTACAATGATGGCCTCGGGAAGGCGGCGAAAATGATATGCGACCTCGAAATCAACAGTAGGGCGTAGGTAAGTACGCGGCAAGGCGACGCGGAGTCAGGCAAGTGGAGGCGTTATCCAACTGCGGAGAAGATGACCGGAATAATGGACCGGCCAGCGCTCGGCCAAGTATGCACATGATGCAGTGGGCGAAAATTATGGGAGAATTATGCAAACAGCCGCTAGCATGGGAACTCTCAAAGACCATGCAGGATGAAGTTGACCTGGCGGACGAAAGCAGAGATCAGATGGAGCAAGCTTGTAGCAGTGAGCAACATGTCGCCATCAAGAGCGACAGAACTTCATTCTCGTTCTCGAGTGATGCAAGATGCTGCCCGAAAACAGCGCTAATCGCAGCCTGTCGACCAGCTGCAGACGCAGCCTCTTTCGCCTGCCCAGAGGCAAGGTGGGCAAACCCAGGAACAGCCCAGCCCAGCCAAACCTAGCCCAGCAATCCCCTACCTCCGCCCGATAGCTCCATTCCCCTTACCAGTCTCTTCCTCCGCCTTCGCAGCCGCAACCCGCATCCTCTCCCTCTGCGCCCGGGACCCGCCCAACTTGGGCCGACTCTCATGCTGCCTCGGCTGCGGCGGCCGCCGCCTCAGACTCTGCGACTGCAGATCTGCGAGCAGCTGCGCTTTGAACGCCTCGGCGGCCGCTGTGTCGTTGTCCTCGCCCGCTGCGGAATGGTTGGCAGTGGAGCGGTGGGGCTGGGGTGCCGCGTAGAGGGGAATGGAGTCGGGGTTCGAGGCCAGGAACTCGTCGATCATTGTTGAGCGCGCTTGGGAGTCGGGGTTCGGTTGATTTCGGGCGCGGGTTTGGCGACGGCGGTTGGATTGCGTGCGTTCGGTACGGTCGCGGGAGTCTCCTCGCGATTCCTGTCGTGCTGTTGGTGAGGCGGACACTGGGATATCCTCTCGTCTTGCAAATCCCGAATGCGCCGCCTGCTCTGCCAATGGTGCACTCGTCTCATCCTTGCCGTCAAACGCACCGCTCATGGCAGCCTTTGCAGAAGGCCTCATCGCAGCCATCTTAGCTTCTACATACGCCGTCCTACACCGTTAGCGCTGTTCCTCTCTCTCTATCCAGCCTCGCGGTTCACCAGGGACCACATACATATTCTTGTCCTCGGCTACCGTCGCCCTCCCCGTCGGCTTCGTAAACCTCGCGGTCTGCACAGCCTCCGATATCGTACTGTCGTTGGAAGGCACCAACGCCATCTCCTCCGCCTGCTCTTGCTCGTCCTCATGTGCGCGGGTTGGGTTGCTGGAGAAGGCGATGCCGTTTTTGCGCGCTGCTGTCCCAGGTCGCTGGAATCGCGGGACAGAATGGGTCACGACATCGTTGTCGTCGGGCCCTCGCGACGCGTTTGCCGGCGCTGCGTCCTTGGTCGCGTGCGAGTCTGAGGTTGCTTCCTGGTCTGTGTCGTCGTGCTCGGGTCGTTTGCGGAAGACTTTACGTCGCTTGTTGGAGCGGAAGAGCGGCTCCGGGCCATCATTTGTGTCGGTCATGATGAACGATGAGGTGCGGGGGTGCGAAACGGTATTGGGTAGAGTTAAGGAGGACTTGGGAGACCACTTTCACATGCAATTAATTGACGAGACGGCGACGAGCACGGGCCATTCAATCGGCAGCTGACGTCAAGGCACTTTGCGGGAACGGGTCAAGCGGATGCAGTCGCCGCCCGGCTCTCGAACTGAGTCTTTGCGGATAAATCGATCTCACGGACAGTGTAGATTCGCGAGTACGGGTCGACGACGTCGACTTATCATTTCACCAACAACTAGCCATGAGCGAGCGTTACCACAGCACTCTCCAAGGTCCATTGGACTCCCCCATGCTCCTGACAAAAGTCATAAAGACACTCTCAACCCTGGATGTCCTGCGCACAGAGCCTTCCTCTCATCGAAGACCTTCAGGGCCTCCTCAGCTGCCTTGACACCAGAGAGTGCCATAGCACCAAAAGTCGGTCCCATTCTGTTGGCGCTGGAAAGGGTGTCAGCTAGACCGCAGGGCGAGAGAAGGGTCCGAAGCTTACCCATCGACCTCGCTCAGCTCCATACCGCCGACGACGAGACCCGGAACGACTTCGCGCGTGCCCTTGACGATCGCGTCCTCGGCGGTGTTCATGTCAAGGCCACGCATGCCGCCGAGAGAAGACAGGGCGCCCATGCTGACGAGACGCTTGACGGAGAAGGCGCCGAAGGGACCGTCATGGCCTGTCGTGGAAATGATCATGGGGGCGTTGATGGTGTTGGGGTCCATGCAGCTTTGATCTGGATTGCAGAAGCGTCAGAAATAGACGTGGAAAAACTTTGTGAGCTGGCACTTACCGTCGTGGTGCATGGTCACCAGCGTCCAGTTGGTGACGACGCCGGCCAGACGGATTTGGTCGCCGTCCTTGCGCGTGATCAAGTCTTCAACGGCGGTAGCGTTGAAGAGCTTGACGTTGGGAAACTGCAGGACCTTGGACAACATGGTGCTAGTAAACAGCGCGGCGTGCTTGACGACCACAAAGTTCTCATCGACGTCCTCGAACGGCACACCGACCTCGCGCAGGAAGGCGTCGGCCGGCTTGCGCATGACCATGGCCGAGAAAAGCTGGCCACCCAGCCAGGCGCCACCACCGGGGGCAACGCCAGACTCGACGATAGCGATCTTGAGGTCTGGGCGGGCCTTAGCCAGGCAGTAGGCGGCCGAGAGACCGCAACTGCCAGCGCCGACGATGACAATGTCGCTCTCGGCGTACTTGTCTAAGTCGGCAAAGTAGCGGCGGGTCATGGCGCGACTGACCTGGCTCTCGCGGATGGGCTTGAAGCTGAAGTCGGACCAACGACCCGCCATCTCTTCGATGGTGGCCTCCTTGGTGGCGCCGCTGATCGGGACGCCGGTAGTGTGGGGCAAGTGAGCCATCTTGACAGCCGGGGCTGTGGTGGAGCTGTAGGGCTCGTCCTGGATGTTCATCGCGGGGGGAGACATGGTTACGGTGGATTGGTGTCTGCATTTGTCAGAATTTCTGCATCTCTGAACAGAGAGGGGCAGGCGATGAGAGCATGATTCTTTATTCGCTGGTATTATCCAGATCAAGTTCAGCCGTATAATCTCAGAACGGCCCCAAGGACATGCCGCATCTTCTCCCAATGTTGGAATTGCTGGGTTGGAAGACACAGTCACGCCTCAAGACCGAACACCGGCACATGCTTCATCTTCTTGTTGTTGGTACCTTGATCAGGTGTGGATAAGACCGTTCTCGAATAGAATCGTGATCCCATGGCAGCCCACATCGTATGGCCAGCCATACCGTTGGACAGGTCGCTGTAGAGGTGGTCAGCGTGTTCACAAACCCATGGGAGGATTTCAATAATACTTGTTTCTTGGTGGGTTGATCTGAAGTCGTTCTTGAATCGAGCAGTGGGGTGTCAAGAAGATGGGAAAGAGAGAAGGGAAGGGAGCAACTTATACTCGAGCCCAACGAAATTGTCTGGAGGACAAGAAGGTGGCGAGGTGGGGTCGACATCGGAGCACAAGAAGCGATTGCTGCAAGAGTTCGTGCTATCGCCCAGCAGCTGCCTCTTCATTCGAAGGCCGTCTCTTCCGTTCCCACTCTTTCCCTGCCGTGCCTGCACGCCGGCGCTACCCGCTCATGAGCTCGTTTCCTCAATAGTCAGCCAGCTTCAGATGCTCAACTCAGCTGCGTCGTCGTCGCGTTCAAGCTTCTCATTTATCCGGTCTACCCTATTGGGGGGGGGCGAGATATGACTGGAAGTCATAACAAAAGGTCGAGTCCCGGCGATCGTTCCATGCCCCAAGAAGTCCGCGCCTGGAACCAAGCAATACTACCTCCTAGCACTGAAGAAGCGGTAAATCCATGGCCAGCAGTATTAAAAAGATAATACTGGCAGGTGCGACATCCGCGAAACCATTTTCCAGCGCAACGGAGGGCGAGGAGGGGCAAAGGAACTCGACGAGCGAAGTCGGCGATGACATTGGACGAATCGACGGTCTTGGCATCACGTGCAAACATGAGTTATCGGATCGGAGTTCTCTTGCTCGGCTCGCTCTTCACACCACATCTCGTTGTCGCTTGCCGTTTCCTTGACTCGATCACGACGGCGGCGGGGCAGGCCAGATCCCCGGGCCCGACGCATGCATCGACATGGGGGCTTTTGCACCCATGTTGCCACTTCCGACGCTTGTCTTTCTCAGATTTCCACGTCCGCCCCTTTCGGTCCAACTCGTCAACCAGCGTGAAGGGGGGGAGCGGGAGCACAAAGTACAATCTCCTCTCACTGCAGTCAGCCTTTCAGCTCTTTGCCGACTCGACACCGGTCTGAACGACGCATTCTAGAGGAAAACCTTCGTCATCGAGCCAACAGATTCTCGGAACGTCGACACAGGTCGGTAAGTACACTTTAAGCCTTCGGACTTTGCTGCATCTACGGCTCCTCCCTGCACGCGAACGTGCCTATCCAATCCACGGCCTGCTTCGGTCTGCTTCTCAGTCCGCATTTCCTCATCCATTCCTTTCCTCGCTGCCGCTCTTTCACCTGCAGAGGTTATCATATCGGGCGAACGATTGGACTCTTCTCCTTTAAGCTTCCCGTACTCTCTCCGTCATCGATGCTTTCGTCTCACGCGCATCCAGCCGTCTCTTGACCATCGCCCTACAGCTACGACCATGATCGCAATCTTTCTTTTCCCTTCATCAAGTTGTCTTCTTCTACGCCACGTTTTCCATGCCTGCACAAGTCAACTTCTGCGACACCATGGCCATGCCGAGCTCTCAATTCCTGCAAGTCCCTAAGTTCCACCGAAAATCAAGATCGCGGTCAAGCTCGCGTCCTAGAGAGATCTATGCTCCAAGTGATGCCGAAAAGCTGCCCTTGATAGGCCGGAGACCACAGCTACCTCCCCCCTTGATATGCGAACAATCCCGAACAAAAACATCGAATGTTCACCCCGACAGCCGCATATGCGATCCAAGCCCCTCGATACCCTCACACCATAGCGTCCCCTTGCCGACCGCATCCGCCCACGTCTCCGACGACGACTCTGGCACCAACTATGACGACCTCATTCCCGAAATCGTCTTCAACGGGACGCATTACGTCCTTCCTCGCCCGCCGACTCCACCCCCACCGCCCGATCCCCCGCTCCGCGACATTCTCCCCGGCACCTGGAAACTCGATTCCTACACCGCGTACCCGACATCCACCTGCAAAATACAGCGTCCTACCTACCCTATGACGCGCAACGTCACAGGCTTCATCATGTACACAGCCGACGGCTACATGTCGGCGCAGATGCTGATCCCCGGACAACAAGACTTCAAGCGCGGCAAGGGCGAGGAAGCGCAGTGGGCGGAGGCGGGGAAGCGGTTTTTTGCATACTGCGGGCCATATTACATCTCGCGCGAAGGCGACGAGGGGAGGGAGATACTGCGGCATACGTTCCAGGTGTGCAATCTGCCTGGCTGGGTGAGCGATGTGCAGGTCAGGACTTGGCGATTCGAGGAGGACGGGGAAGTGCTGGTGCTGGGCAGCGAGGAGCCAGCAGAGATCAACGTGCGTGTGCGTTCATTTGGTGTTGCTGACGTGTGGCCCATGGCCATAGAGGAATGCCTCATACTTGGCCAACTTGGAACTTGGTCCCGACTGTCCCGTCAACCGCAACTAACGCGTAGATCCCCCAGGGCGACAAGCGTATACCGATCCTGAAGTGGCGACGAGCGCGCGATAATACAAACGGCAAACCGCCACCGCCTATGCCGCAGATCAAAATCAGTGGTCCCGGGGAGCCGTAGACGTCCAAATCGCACCTTGCCCACGAGGACACAAATTGTGCTTTCGCCACCAACATCCTCTGAAAAGACAACAACGCCATAAACTGAAAAAAAAAAACTGCGTCGTGATTGTTCAGGCATCCCCGCGTGAGTTTGAAAAGATTGAAATACTTGATGGGCGCTTTTCGTGAGGCCGGAAGAGGCGTTTATGTTTTCTCTTTCGGTTTGAATTGGCGATACATCACTTGCTGCACCACTCGCTCCTGTATCATTACCTGGAGCCGGGTCTCCATACTGGCATTTGCTCGCACGAATATTGGCCGCGGTATCATCTTGCGTGCTTGCACAGAACTTTGCACACCACGCATCTCTCCTCCTGCCCATTTGGGAATATTTGCAGCTTAGAACCCAATCATTCGCCACCGCCACCGCCACCGCCACCACTGCCATCCTCTGTTCGAAGTTCCCCAAGATCGACTTCCCACAAGCAGAGCAATTTGTCGTAAAAGCTCGTGCTGATGATCCTCCTCGTCCCGCCAAGGACGCCCCTCTTCCTCCCATACACAGGCTCCACATCACTCCCGTAGTTCATGCTCCGATGCTCTTCGAACACAGCCAGAACTTCAAACTCCCACTTGCCCTCTCCATCCCCGCCTTTCTTCTCTTTGAGTCGCAGAACCCTGGCACCAGCATGCATACAACTTGCCAGAACCAGCCATCCTCCCTCCCCTTGCTCAATAACATTCAACCTCCACACGCCCCCTTCCAAGTTCAACTCCGCAAGCACCTCCCTCCTCCCCGCCGCCAACCCCTCCGGCACCCTCAACAACCTGACGAAATCATCATAACTCCCAGTAACCAGCAGCCCCTCCCCCAACGGCAACACCGCCGTAACACCCGCCTGATGCATCTTCCGATCCGCCCATACGGGCTCCGGCATACCCCCGCCCACACCCTCACTCCCACCCTCACCCTCCCCACCTTCCCCCTCCCCACCTTCCCCCTCCTCAACCACCCCCTTAAAACCCCCCGCCCCCCTCCCTCCACACATCTGCACCACGCCATCATCGCCCCCACTCACCACGCCCGCGCCCTTCAACCCCTTCGTCCCACCCCCCTCAGCCCAAAACCCCGCCACCCAAGCCTCCAACCCATGCGCCCCCACCCACCGCACCCGCCCCCCGTTGCCAGCCTCCCCCCCATGCCACAGCTTCTCCATCGGCCCGCCCAGCACGCCCACGCGCCCATCGGAACACGTGAAGACGAGCTCGAGCCGCATGTTCGTCGGGTGGAAAGCGCAGTGCAGGACTAGCGTGTCCGGGGTCGTGACGCGGAAGGTGGCGGTGTGGGTTAGTCTTGGCGGTGACAGGGTGTAGAAGTCTATCTGGCCCGTGGAGAGCGCGGCGGCGAAGACGGGGGCGGAGCCGGGGGGGAGGAGGCGGGAGGAGGGGAAGGTGAGGTGGAGGACTGAGGCGTGCGGGAGGGGTGTCGTATGGTGGTGCGTTCTGGCCCCGGATGTTAGAGGGGGATTGGGGATGGGGGATGGCTGCGTTTTGCTTACATCTCGCCGTCTGCGCTCAGGCTGAAGAGCTGCAGACTCCCGCTCCGGCGTTGCGGCTTTAAACTCGCATCGTCGTTGTCCTTGCCAGCTTCGCCCGGGTCGTGAGCTTCGCCACTGGTGCCCTGGTCTTCTTTGTGAAGCGAGTACGTTCCGACGACGAAGCAGGTCCGGTTCTTTGAGCCCACGAAGTCAACGGGGTAGAACGCCACGCAGCTGGGCGGGGCGTCGAGGGTAAGGGACTGTTTGCTCGTGGGGCGGGCAGGAGCCATGGTGGAGGCGGAGAATGTCTGTAAAGGGGGTGTCAGTCAGGTCGAGGCGGATAAATAGGGAACTGAGTGTGCTCTATTTTATCTTTTTACTCACTATGGCTTTGTTTGATTAGAACCTGTTTACTCGTTGATGTTAAGTGACGGAGTGTAGGTAAGGCAAGATAGTAGTTTGGCCTTACGGGCACTTTTCGGGCCGACTGTGAAGAGTGGATTGGAAGGAATGGAAGGAGTCGAGATGCATTGCAGATCACAGACATCGATGATACACACTGTTAGGAATGGTGACTTGTAAGGTAGTTTGAAATAAAAGAAGAAACCACATCACAATTACGAGTCAAATCCAAGCATGGTGGAATAACAAAGCTGCTGTCGTTGCTTACTGCGGGATATCTCTACTCATCAAAAACAGGCAACCTCACGAAACCAACCAAACACCCTCACCCATGACCCACGTCAATCTTTGCATCATTGAGACCCAGCCGCCCACTGCACATTGCTAACTTGCCTCTCCTTCGCAACCCAATTCAACGTTTCGCTTTCCATACCATCCCATCCCCCTCCGACCCCCCCCCAACATCCCCTCGTCCAGCTCAGTAGGGCGAGTTTACAACCTCGTTCCTACTCAAGTAGCTCCCCCTCCCCGCCTTCTTCCTCAAAGGCGTCGCCATGATACTCTCGCGCGTAGGCCTCTGCAGCGCCTTCCGCGCCACCATATCGACCTCATTGGGCAGCGCGACGACGATATTCTTGTCGCTCCCGAACCGAAAGTTGTCCGCCTTGACGTCCTCGCTGTAACGCTTGATGCTGTACGGGTCGCGGCGGCCTTGCAAGACCTTCTTCAGGCTCCAGGTCACTACGAAGGGTCCGGTCGCGGTGATGATGGTGGTTTCGTCTTGGTCTTCGCCGGTATTGAAACGCGCGGGCGTGAAAGATAGCGGCGCGCCGGTCTCGTGCTGGAACTGCGCGACGTGCGCGGGCGTGAGACACAGACGGCGCGGGACAGGCTTGTCGTCCTTCGCAAACGCCTTTTCGAAGCCAAGCTTGCCGGGGTTCTTGCTGTCGTCGGACTGCTTGGCATCGACGAGCAGGATGTAGGTACGCGTTGTGGCGAGGATCCAGTGGCCGTCGGCGGAGACGTCGAGGCCGGCTATGGGGTCGCCGAGGGCGGGGAGGGCGGTTTTCGCATTGATGCCCAGGCGATCGAACATGCGGATGTCGCCTTTGTTCGAGGCGACGGCAATGTACCCTTGTTTGGTGGTGGCCGCGGCGGAAAAGTCGTTCTTGCTGGCGTACTGCTTGAGCTGGGAGTCGACGAGTTTGTTACCGCTCAGACGAGGGTCGACGCGGTAGAGAGCATTGTTTGAGAGCCCGAGGAAGGTCTTCTCGTCGGTCGTCTGCGCGAACTTGGATTCCGGGGCGTAGGTGTTGATGGGGATATCGTCATGGACTTTCCACTCGTCGACGACCTTGCCGACCTCGAGATCCATGCGGTAGAGGCTGTTTGGGTCGTTCTCATTCTGCAACACCATGTCGCGGTCGCCCTCGTGGAGCATGACCTTCTTCGGCGCGAATTGCTTCCCTTTCGGCGTGGCGACCTTGTTGATACTCGTACTGAATTCGAGACCGTTGCTTGGCGTGTGTTTGAACACACCAATCTTGTCGCCGCGCACCACGAAGGAGCGATCGTGCTTCGCGCCGACCGCGAGCTGGCTGTTGACGTTTCCATCCTCGTCACGGAGCACGATCTCGTCTTCTTCCTCGTCAGTGTCAAAGTGCTCGCTTTGTTGGCCATAGTCGTCTTCTTCTTCGTCGTCAAACTCCTCTTCGTCTTCCTCCCTTGCTTCAGCTTCCCTCGCATCGTCCGGGTTCTCCAGAGTGAGATCGTTGAAGGCGTTCAACACATAGTCCCTGTCCTTCTCCTTGATTGTCTTCTGCCATTTCATCTCATTCAGGTGCTCCCATAGCGCCTGCATCAGGCCCTCTTGGAACCGCTCTTCCGTCTCGCGATCCTTGAACTTTAGCAGCCACGAGTATGGCGATCCATCTTCACTGTAGTGGTTGAAGATAAAGCTCAGGTACTCAAAGTTGAAGACCGGGTTGATGTCCGGCACAACCTCCTGCCCAAGCCACTCCTGCTTCGCGCCCTTGATATGCAACCAGTAGTGCCACTTGCCAACCTCCGAGACGGATCCTTGTACCTCCGCGTCCTGCAGGATGAAAGTCCCGGTCGCAAAGTCGAACAGATGCAACTCGGCCATCTCATCCGCCAGCACCTCATGGCTCTCGGGCGCCTTGCGCGCAATGGGGGCCTTCGTAGGTGTCTCATCCCTCTGCCTCTTCTCCTCCACCCTCTTGGACGAATCGCGCACCATGTCGGGCTCGTCCGCAAGATTGTTCAGCGACCTGGTGAGTGGCGAAGCCGAAGTAGACTCTCCAAACGGCGACCGCCCAATGGGACTCGCGAGTGGGCTCGCTTCCGGGATCGCGGGCTCGTCCTCGAACGCAAACTCCCTCAGATCCTCCTCTGTAGCTTTGTCCCGCGACTGCCGATACTTGCGCTCAAACTGGCACTGGGCAGCGACCAACTCAAACGACGCCGCAGACTCCGGATGGGTCGCCTGATCGCACACGAACTCGAAGAGGTCGCCTGGGTCCCCGCTCAAATCCCTCCAAGCAAGAATAGTCTCCCCCGAATCTTTCAGGTCCACGCGCAACCGAATCTCCTCGTCCAGCCAAAATGTCTTCTCGTCCTTGTCCGCCCCCGCGCCGCTCTTGCCTGCCTCGTCGCCGTCGTCGTCGTCGAAGAGTTCTGCCTCGCCTTCTTCGTAGGCGCGTTGAACGACTAGCTGGTACTGGAACTCGGTGCCGGTGCGACGGATGTATGCGGCGGCGTCCTTGAAAATGAGCTCACTGTACCCTTTGGGCGATAGCGGGCGAACGATGTAGAGTTGGCCTTGCGGGAGCTCGACCAGCGTTTCTTTGGTGGGGTTTGCGAAGAGATAGTTCGAGAGCGATTTGAGGGCGAACATGCTGCGGTGGTTGGAGGTCAGGAGGTGCAAGGAGGGAGCGCACGCATGTGGGGAGGGAGGGAGTGGTGGCAGAGGGGAGGGGAAGACGCGGGGGAGGAGGGGGTTTTGTGTGTTTGGGTGGTGTGCCTCCGTTTCCAGGGTCTCACGTCACTAGGCGGCAACGTCACATGAAGTCTGCGGCGCCACATGTGGCGGTGCACGCATGTGAAGCGCCAAGGCGAGGTGACTACAGTGCATTTACTTGAGACAGAAGGTAATCAGTACACCGAAATCACAATCTACAGAGGACATTCAGAAGTCGGCGACCCCCTCACTTCAGTTTCGAAGCCGCGTTGGCTTGATCGCACTGAACATGGGTCCCCTTGACATCGAAGTTGGTGAGCTTCGTCAACAGATCGAGTCGACTCAAGAACGACTTCGTGAGCTCAAGATCCGACTTCACGAAGCAGAGCAAGTCAGAAAATCAACAATCGCGCATCCAACAACGAAGAAAATGTCTCAAGACCGCTCTGAAATCTCAAATGACGCCGCCTCAGATCGTGGACTCGATCAAATCCGAAGGACGACCCAGGATCAAGATTGGCCACTGAACCCAGAAGAATATAAGCGATACGGCCGCCAACTCATCATGCCCGAGATCGGATTGCAGGGTCAACTCGCACTGAAGAGTGCAAAAGTCTTGATAGTAGGCATGGGCGGTTTAGGTTGTCCAGCAGCAGCATACCTCGCAGGCGCCGGCGTGGGCACGCTCGGCCTCGTCGACGGCGACACAGTCGAGGAGTCGAATCTGCATCGGCAGGTCCTGCATTCGACAGATCGAGTCGGGATGAGCAAAGTCGCTAGCGCCCACGAGTACCTGAAAAGGTACGCAGTCAACCCGCAACCATAAATCTCCAACGCTCCACCCAGCCTCCTTTCTAACCCCCCTCTTTCCCCCAACAGCCTCAACCCCCTTCCCACCTACGCCCTCCACCCATCTCCGCTCACACCCACAAACGCCCTCCCCCTCTTCCGCACCTACGATCTAATCCTCGACTGCACCGACCACCCCACCACCCGCTACCTCATCTCCGACGCCGCCGTCCTCGCGCGCAAACCCCTCGTCTCCGCCTCCGCGCTGAAAACGGAAGGGCAGCTCGTCGTGCTTAACAACCCTGCCCTGTCCCCTGGAAGCCCCGCAGGCGGTCCTTGCTATAGATGCGTGTTCCCTGTCCCACCGCCGGCGGCTGCCGTGCAGAGCTGTGGCGAGGGCGGGGTGTTGGGGCCGGTGGTGGGCGTGATGGGCGTACTGCAGGCGCTGGAGGCGATTAAGGTCTTGACGCAGGTTACGCGTGGGGTGAATTTGAGGGCTGAAGAGGAGCGGGAGTTGCCACGGCCATCGTTGCTGATGTTTTCGGCGTATGGGGGGACGCAGTTTCGGAGTGTGAGGTTGAGGGCCAGGCGGAAGGGGTGTCTGGCTTGTTCGGCGGAGGCAACGGTTACGGAGGAGAAGTTGGAGAGTGGGGGGATGGACTATGTGGCGTTTTGCGGAGAAACGGTTGGCGCGGACGTGTTGGAGGAGTGGACGAGGGTGTCAGCAGCAGATTTCGCCAGGAGACCGGAGGGTGTGGTGATTGATGTGAGAGATGCGACGCAATTTGGAATCTGTTCTCTCCCTGGGTCGGTGAATGTGCCGTGGACGGGGAATGCAGAGGGGTGGTATGCGAAAGCGAGGGAGAGTCGGGCGCTGGATGACGAAGAAGGGCTGAAGTACGTGGTATGTCGTGTTGGGAACGACAGCCAGCTTGCAGCGAAGGCCATGCTGGATCGTGCGGCGCTCCCGACTCAAGTGAAGGACGTTCAGGGCGGATTTGCAGCTTGGAGAAAGCAGGTCGACCCAAATTGGCCGGACTACTGAATTGAAAAGTCTTTGAACACCACATCGCTATAGTAAATCTCGTCTACGCAGATGCTTCCGCCTCAGCTTGCCGACTCGACACACTGCCACCCTTCCACGCCTGCTTCGGATCCTGTCTCGCAGCCTGTTGCGACTCGCTCTCCTTCCCAACGGGCCCCCAGCCACCGCCACCCGGCGTGTTAACAATGATGCGATCCCCCGGCTGGAAACTCGCCGTATTCTTCGCGCCCATGTTGATGTACCTCACCTCCACATCATCATCCTGTCCACTCTTCGTAGAGCCATCCGCCTTCGCATCGGCCTCGCTGCCATCTCTGATCTTCGGCACCCTCCGAACCCAGAGATTCTGCCCACAAGCCGCATCCTCGCCACCCGCCATGCCGTAGGGATGGTACACTCGTCGCTCGCTGAGAATGCTGACTTGGACGGGGATGCGGAATTCAATGTCTCGCACGACGCCGTCGCCGCCCTTGTGCTGGCCGGCGCCGTGGCTCCCAGCACGCAGTGAGAACTCACGCAGGATGACGGGGTATCTTCGCTCAAACACTTCCGCGTCGGTGATGCGCGCTATCAATCGTGTCAGCATGCCGCTCTCAAACCCATCGCGGCATCGTACGGGTAGAGCTCACTGTTCGTCATGTGCGTATGGACGCCATTTGTCCCATCCCACGTCGGCCCAGCGCCACTCCCTCCCGCAATCGTCTCATAGTACCCAAACCCTTTGACAGCCTTCTCGCCCTCAACATTCCCTCCAAACCCAAACGTCAAATTGTTCGTATCCCCCTGACTCGCCGCACACGCCTGGAAGGCCTTGAGCACAACATCCGTCACACGCTGACTCGTCAGCACATTCCCGCCGACCACCGCCGCGGACCCGGAGGGCGACAAGAACGATTTTGGCGGAATGACGACGCGCACGGGTTTCAGGCAGCCCTGGTTCAGCGGGATGGCCTCGTCGATCAGGCAGCGCAGGCAATAGATGATCGCGCTGTACGTGACGGCCTCAGGCGCGTTGGTGTTGGCGTAGACCTCCGGACCCGTGCCAGTGAAGTCGAAGACAGCCTCGCCACGCGCGGCGTCGATGGTGATGGCGAGCTGGATTGGTGAGCCTTCGTCCATGTAGTCGATGGCGGTTAGGTCGCGGTTTTGAAAGCGTGCGGCGACGGATTTGAGCAGGTTGCGCACGCTGAGTTCGGCGTTGTCCTGAATACTGTGCATGTAGAACTGTACGACGGGCTCGGTGTAGTCTGCAATCAGGGTGGAGATGAGGTTGATGCCTTTTTGATTGGCGGCGATTTGTGCTTTGAGATCGTTGAGGTTGTCGGCGAGGCAGCGCGTGCCACTGCAGCCGGGGTATTTGGCGGGTTCGTTGAGGAGGAGGTCGGTAATGCGCTCTTCGTTGAAGTGGCCTTCCGAAACCAGCTTCTCGGTCTTGATATGGGCGCCTTCTTGGAAGAGCTCGCGGGAGTGCGGAGGCATGGAGCCCGGAAGGATGCCGCCAATGTCTGCGTGGTGGGCGCGCGAGGCGACGTAGAAGACGATTTTGTCGCCGCTGAAGGCAGGCGTGATGACGGTAATATCCGGAAGATGGGTGCCACCGAACATGGGATGGTTGCTCACCAGCACATCGCCCTTTTTCAGTTTGCCTCGCCAGATCTGAGCTTGTTTTTGTACACAAGTTGACATGGAGCCAAGGTGGACGGGCAGATGCGGTGCGTTAGCGACAAGCCCTCCATCCGCGTCGAAAAGCGCACACGAATAGTCGAGGCGCTCTTTGACGTTGGTGCTGACACTCGTCTTCTGTAGAGCGCGGCCCATCTGCTCAGCGATAGCCATGAAACGATGGGCGAAGATGGACAACATGATGGGGTCGACCTCCTTGGTGTCCAAAGCCTGCTCCTTTCCGTCGCTCTCGCCGATGTTGATCACAACGTGCGTTTCAATGAGGAGAGCTGATGCATCAGGAGTGACTACAATCGTCTGAGTGCCATCCGCGATGATAGCTGGCCCCTTGATGCGATCGCCGACTTCGAGGTTCTCGAGCTTGTAGATGGCTGTGCTCTGGCGCCCGTCTTCGAAGTAAACGGACTTGCTGCCATGTTGCTTCTCTTCTTTGCCTAGGTCGCGTGGCTTGATCTCCTTCAGCTGCTGGTCCACGGTCTTTTCGAGTCCGTCAAACGTCTTTCCGATACCGCGTGCACGCACGTCATCAATGATGATGTCCCTGTCGGGCAGCGTGAAACCAAATTCCTGCTCATGCTGACGAACGAAGGCCTGTCCGAACGCCCAGTCGTCGCCATTGTAATTCTTCTGAACCTCTTCCGCAGACGGCTTGATGACCATCAAAGCAGACTCGGTGCCTCGGTACCGCATGTTCAGGTACTCTTCAAATTGAACTTGGCCTTCCTCGAATCCTTGATTCTCCAGCGTGGTTGTCGATTTTCGCTTCAGCTCAGCCATCTTGTCTTTCAAAGACTGCCGCACATCATCTTTGTCCGACCAAGTCTTCGACTCGGGCTCTTGCCTCTCGTCCACCACATCAGCCAAAGCCATGCCGTACGCCGACAGTACTGACGAGTACCGATGCACAAGAATCTGCCGGATGCCCAATGCTTCCGCGATAGCAACTGCGTGCTGACCACCAGCACCGCCAAATGTTGCCAATCGATGCTTACTCGTGTCATGCCCCCTGGCTTCGGTAAGACTGCGAATTGGCCGTGTCATGGTCTCGTTTGCGATCTTGATGAATCCGTATGCCACCTCGTCGATGCTCATCTCCTTTTCCTTGTTGGACCCGGCAACTTCCTTGTTGATCTGATCCGTCAATTCGCGGAAGAGCTTCTCGCTCGCACCCTCATCAAGTCCTTCGTCCTCATTCTTGCCGAAGATCTTGGGGAAGAACTCCGGCAGCAGTCGACCAAGTAACAAGTTTGCATCGGTAATAGTCAAAGGCCCGCCTTTGCGATAGCACGCAGGACCGGGATGTGCACTTGCGCTCTCCGGACCTACGACGAACAGCCCATTCCGGAAGAACAGCCTCGAGCCACCACCTGCAGCAACCGTGTTGATATCTAGTTGAGGGCTCTGAATCGTCACGCCGGCTGTGGTGGTCTCGAATACGTGGTCGTAACGTCCGCTTCCGTATCTACTGACATCTGTAGATGTGCCGCCCATATCAAAGCCAATCACTGGCGTCTTCGTCTCGGCATCGTAACTCGTGAGGGCATATCCGACCACTCCTCCGGCGGGCCCAGACAAGATGGCTCTTAGACCAGAGAAGCCGTCCACGTCTACCAGGCCGCCGTCTGATTGCATGAACTCGCACCTTGCGCCCTTCGCTCCTTCTTCGTTTTGCACGCTTTTGCTTCCAAGCCCACCTTCAAAGCCTGCCGAGAAACCATCAATGTACTTCCGAATAGCGGGGGTCAGATATGCATCTGCGCATGCCGACGTCGCTCGCGGCACCAACTTGATCATGGGCATAAGCTCATGGGACAAGCTCACATGCGTGAATCCGACCTCTTTCGCAATCCTGCCCACAACAGCCTCGTGTCGCGGAAACGTGTATCCGTGCATTAAGCACACCGCAATGCTCTTCAACCCCGAATCATATACCTCTTTCAGCTGTTCGCGTATCCGCCCCTCATCCGGTCTTCTCAGCACCCTCACAGCCTCCCCACTCAGCCCCCTAACCACCTCCGCCCCCTCGCCAGCCTCCTCCGCTGTCTTCGTCTCCGTAACCCTCCTCTCCGGGTCCTCCGCGTAGTCCTCCAACGTGACCCTCTCCCCTACCTCCACCACACGCTTGTACAGCACCTCCGGCTTCCGAATCGCAAGGTCAAAGATATCCGGCCGGCTCTGATTCCCAATCTCCAGACAATCTTTGAACCCCTCGCTAACCACCATGGCAATGTCCTCGCCCTTTCGCTCTAGCAGCGCGTTCGTTGCCACCGTCGTGCCCATGCGAATGCTCTCGATCTGTGACGTGTCCAGCGGCTCGCCTCGCGGGATTTCTCTGCCGGTGAACCTGCTGAGCAGCCGGCGTATGCCTTCGAGCGGTGCGTCGGAGTAGTTCGCGGGGTCGACGGAGAGGAGCTTTATGAGCACGTCGTCGGCCATTTTGCCGGTGCCCGGGTTGCCAACGCAGTCGGTGAAGGTGCCGCCGCGGTCGATGGCGATACGGATGCCCTTTGGAGGGGTCGAGTCGAGGGAGCCCATGTTGACGGTCTTGTCGTGGTCGATGAGGTCGACAAAGGCGAAAGGCTGGAGGACGGAGCCAAGGATTGGTTGAATAGAAAAGATGCGAGGCTATGCCGTTTCCATGGAATGTATCAGGAGGAGCTCATCGGCGTCCAAGGGGGATGTGGAGAGCGGCTCAAGCAGAGGATGTCTGTGTTTGTAATGTAATCGCGGCCCATCGTCCCAAGCCCCACCATCCATTGTCATCGGCATCCCACTTGCACTCGCCGATGCCGGAGCTGGCTGTTGCCGACGACGCCGCCAAGGCCCGTCCTCAGCGGTTTCACTCACTCCTTCCCCTTCGTATGTTGGTGCTCAACTCGTCGATCTCGACGTCTTTGGCCTCATCCGTTTTCTGTTCCAGCCTCTACTCGAAAACTAATGTAAAACACACGCAAGAGTTTGGTACAAAGGTAAAGCATACCTGTCAGCCAACGATGGCAAACCGCGAGCAGGGTGCTCACGCCAACCACGCGCCGTCAGGGCGCGAAGCTAAACCTTTGGAGGCATCTCCATCCTGACGGGACTGCTCAAGTTGCCTTCTTCTTACCCTTCTCAACGTTCCAAATCCTTCTCTTTCCACAGACCAGAGGACGCTTCCTCTTCTCTTGAACTCTGCATCCCAACTCTCTCCCACTCTCCAAGCTCGAAACTACAACCAACATGTCCCATTCCGTAACTCATCTCCACACCCCCCAAACCACAACCCGGCCTCTCATTCACATCAACACCCACGCCAACCCCCACAGCCCGCACTGGCAAACCACCCCCACCGACCCAACCATCGAAGCTTTCCACAAGTCCCTCCCTCACTACGCCGCCACGCCCCTCCACAGCCTACCCGACATAGCCTCCCAGCTCGGCTACCGCCACGTCTTCGTCAAAGACGAATCGACCCGCTTCGGCCTGCCGTCCTTCAAAATCCTCGGCGCCTCCTGGGCAATTCACCGGACGCTGTGCGCGCACCTCGGCCTCGCTGCGGCGGAAACGAGTCTCGTTCAGCTTACCGGAGCGTTGTGGGGCCGTGATGATGTGCGAATCGTGACGTGCACCGATGGAAACTGGGGGCGGTCGGTGGCTAGGATGTGCAAGTACTTGGGCGTGGGCGTCAAGGTGTACGTGCCCGGGTTTATGAACGACTTTGTTCAGGGGCTGATTCGTGGGGAGGGCGCGGAGGTCGAGGTGTTGGGGAAAGGTTCGTATGATGATTCGATTGCGATTGTGAGGCGGGACGCGGAGGCGACGGGAGCGTTGGTGGTGTTGGACACGAGTTGGGAGGGGTATACGGAGATTCCTGGGGTAGGTTTGCTCTGGTATTTTCTTTGGGACGGCTCCGCTGACGGATGCCTGAAGTGGGTGACGGCAGGTTACAGCACGATGCTCACGGAGACGGACCGTCAGATCGCGGAGCAAACGGAAAACACCAGCGAGACGCCTTATCCAATGGTTTCCTTTGTGTCAGTCGGGGTTGGCTCCTGGGCGCACTCGGTCACAAAGCACTACAAGGCGCTTTCCTCCAAAGCAAACAAGATCGTTACCGTCGAGGCCACCGCCGCGCCCAGTTTCAAGGAGTCTCTCCATGTCGGTGACATCGCGCCGATCAAGACGGGCGAGACGATCATGAACGGCATGAACTGTGGGACTACCTCGCTGCTTGCTTGGCCGGTACTGAGAGACGGTGCGGACGCGGCGGTTGCGGTTGATGACCGCGCATCACATGAGGACGTGTTGTATTTGCAGGGCAAGGGAATCGACGCGGGGCCTTGTGGTGCGGCGAATCTGGCGGCGCTGAGAAAGCTCTGTGATGAAGCGATGGCCGGATCGAAGGAGGAGAGGGCACAGCAGGTTGTGGTGCTGTTTAGTACAGAGGGGAATCGGGAGTACGATGTTCCCGAGTAAACACTCAAAGCTCGTGCGGGAACCAACGATTCAAAGCACGTGATCCAAACGTATAACGACTTGAGTCTCAGCATTTCAGTCGTTTGAAGCTTCATTCTACGAGCCAGCAGCGACGCGCATCTGACGTGACGCCACCTCGGACCTACACGGGTGCTGGCCGCGAACGACGCCGGGTATTCGGTCTCACGAAGGCACGGCAGTACGGACAGGCACCTAGGAAGTGGTGGCTCGAGTGTGCAGCAGCATCATGCGGACGGGCCGTCTGCACAACACACTCGACCTTACCCCGAGCGTGAAAAAATCGTAGTTATCGCTTGTTCGACGGATAACGTGGGAGAAGGAAAGAAACGTGTCGACGAACGAAGACGATGATGCCCAAGAAGAAGAAAGATTGCACATAAAGCTAGATCCCTGAGTGGATCGACTCGGCATCCAGCTTACCCCTCTCGCCATGTGCCGAGCGGTTGTGCATGTGGGCGACGTCGACAACGAGTCACGAGCGGCGGCATGACTTGTTTCTTACCTTAGCCCCCATCGTCAGACCCCGTCAACAAACATGTCCCTCGTAACGTTGCTTTTCTTCACCTCGTCACATATCACCGACATGTGATCGCCCGCCGATCACCAACACGCACGCCTTGACTCCCAACCGGCCAGGCACACGGTGATCCCTGTTGCACTGTGACGGCCGTCCACAAACTTCCCAAACTCAAATCCTTGCTGTCAAACCGGCCATGGCACGACCGACAACAACCTTCGACCCTTGCCCCCTCTCACAACTCCTACCACGCGCATCGTGAACAAGCTCGCCGCCCCCTTCCAAACCCCCTTCCAACCCCCTTTGTCCCCGCCGCGCCGCCATCTCGCTTCCAAACTTCAACAACCCCCCCCCCTGCTCCAGTCCAGCTACGCGGCAGCCCAATCCAGCCGCATTCGCCCTCGAGCCCGCGCACCGGGGCATTGGAACTCTCCACGCGCATCGCACGCGCAGCAGCTCCTGCCAACCCACCGCGCAGCACCCACAGCATCACCGAACCGGAACCTGCGGCACCCCGTCCACACGCGAACCCCTCCCCGCTTCTGCGCCCCTCGACGCACGCCGAGACGCAGCCGCGCAACCGCGCCAGAGCCCGCGAGCCGCAATCGCCATGCGCGACGACCACAAGATCAACATCACCGTGTGCGGCGACGGCGGATGCGGGAAATCCTCCATCACGCTGCGGCTGGTGCGCAGCCAATGGACGCACGAGTAAGAGATCGGAGACCCTCCACACACACCCCCCAAGCGCAGCACGACTTACCCCCCTCGCCCCGCTCCAGATACGACCCCACGATCGAAGACTCTTACTCCGTCACGCGCGTGATCGACGGCACGACGTACTCGCTCGCGCTCACGGACACGGCGGGCCAAGAAGAATACCGCGGCCTCTGGTCGTCCTCCAACCTGCACAGCGACGCCTTCCTGCTCGTCTACGACATCACGGCCGAAACCTCGCTCGACCAGCTCGACTACTTCCACCAGCTCATCGAAATGGAAACCGACAATCGCCTCGAAGCCGGCGGTCGCGCGCTGCCCGTGTGCATGGTGGCGGGGAACAAGAGCGATTTGCAGGGGATGCGCAAGATTGGCGCGAGCGAGGGCATGCAGTGGGCGCGCGCGAGGGGGTACATGTTCATGGAGACGAGCGCGAGGGAGATGGTGAATATCGAGGAGACGTTTGCGCGTGAGTATCCCCAAGATTCTCATGGGAGGTTTGGGGGCGAGTGGTCAAGCATGTCGTGCTAACAGCGTGTGACAGTCCTCGTCCGCCGCGTCGTCGAAGCGCGCAAAGCGCACGCGCAGGGCATCGCGCCCGGTTCGCCTCGGACCAAAGCCTCGCAGACGGCGCCTCAGCCTCTGGATTCGGTCTTTGCGCCCTCCAAGGAAGTCCCCGCCTCTTCCGGTAGCACCGGAGCGGATGAAGCTGAGCAGAGGCCGGGCGAGAAGCCGAGTTTCTGGTCGCGGCTGAGGTGCTGGTGATCTCGCGGCTGTCTCGGGAAGTGGTGGACGGCGTTCTGGCTTTTGCGTGGGGGCAGGGGTGTTTTTGCTGGTAGATGGGAGGGGTGGGCCGGTATAGATAATGGCTAATGGCCAGGTGGCCCGTTCGCACGGGATCGCGCTGGTCCGGTTCGTTTGTTGCTTTGTTAATACCATGCTGTGAGCGGCAACGGGGAAGGCGTGGCGCTGGGTCGTGGTGGGGAGTCGGCATAGCGAGCAGGATGGACAAGGAGGGCGAGATACCCTGGCTGAGCGTGACAGGTAGCGAAAAGTCGGAACGAATCATCGCAAGCCTGCGACTCTTTTTTTTGCTTTTTTTTTTTCGTTTTTCCGCAACGCGAGTATGGCTCTTCTCTTTTCCCCTCGGCTCCCTGGCAGGACTTGAGCGCGTTTGTCGATTTAAAATGCCGCCAAGCAAGAAGCATACATCACCTTTCGAGCCACTACAAGACGTGCCGTGACACCTAGGAAGCCAATGAACCACGCTCCGCCAGTTTTGGCTCAATGGACCCCCCCGTCCACCGCGAGCTTAAAGATCACGGCGCGAAACTCGCCAGCGTGGATCGCCGGTACTAGAGGGAGATCAGTCGCGAAGCTCACCCTTCTATTCAAGGTGGGATTCAGAGCTTCGCTCTCGCATGCCAAAGAGAGAGAGAGAGAGGATCGCACAGATGCAGTCTTCTCTTGTTACGTGACGGGGGGATAATCTTTTTGTTCTTCCGTCGCGTGCGTGGGGACGAGGGGGAAAAATGTATCAAGTCCGGTGGCGCTAGTATCATCGTTCTTCATGTCCGGTAACGCGCTTTGTTGGCATTGGTTGGCGTCGCGGGTCTTATGGTGCTCCCAAGAGACTGCCAGTAGTGGCGGCTGTTTTCAGTTCTTCCCCTTTTTAAAACTGTTCCGGTTCTGATGACTGCTCGGTTGTGAGAGCGGAAACTCAACCTGACAGATAACGAGCTTCACTTCAGGCTTCCTTCGTGTTTGAGTAACCTAGCCGGGAAGAGCTCACAAATCCTACGGACGACCACGTGCAAGCCGATCGAGTCACGAGCGTCATACTCGCCTCTCAATCCGGTGGATCATGCAGCGAGCGAAGAGGTGTTCACATGACGTTGGAGCAACTGGCCTCGCCGAACGCGCGTAGGAAACGTTTCGTACAAGAGCAAAAATTACCATGAAATCCCTAAAAACTAACCCGGGTATCTGACTGATTCGTGACCGCCCACCGAACTACACACGCACAATCTGTTGCCTCCACCTGCGCTACGGCAATCCCGCAACGTCCGTCGTTCCGGACTTGTGACTGAACCGGTCGGTTCCGAAGGGTATCATCAACCAATCGTTCCATTCTCCAAACGTCTCCGCTCCAGAGTCACCGCGTTGGATGCGCAAACATTCCGCGCCTACATGTTCTCAACCATACGCGCATTCACAGCGCCCTGGAACCCATCCGCGCCACCGGACATGCCGCCCATGCCGCCGTCGTCGTTGGCCTGGTCGCGCGGCCCCTCGCCGACCTCCTTGGCCGTCTCGAGCTGCTGCGCCATGTTGGGCGCCGCGCCGGGCATGAAGATGACCTTGGAGTTGGAGCTCTTGGCCATGGCCTGCATGGCCTCGAGATAGCGGATCTGCATCGCGGGCGCGCTGGACAGGATGTCGGCCGCCTGGCGCATGAGCTTGGCGCTCTCGACCTCGGCGCGGGCGGAGATGACTTTGGCCTCGCCCGTGCGCTTGCTCTGCGCCGCCATGGACAGCGAGTCCTGCAGGTCTTGCGAGAAGATGATGTCTTTGACGAGCATGGATTCGACGGCCACGCCCCAGCCCGAGGCGGTTTCCTCGATGATCTCGCGGATGGAGACGGCGATCTCTTCGCGGCGCTCGATGACGTCTTGCAGCACGCGTGCGCCGATGACGTGGCGGAGGGTGGTTTGGGTGCGCTCGACGAGGGCCTGGCGCAGGTTGGAGATGCCGAAGGCGGCTTTGTGGGGGGAGGTGATGTGGTAGTAGATGACCGAGGTGAGTTGGAGGTTGACGTTGTCTTTGGTCATGCAGGTTTGCTTGGGGACTTCGACGATCTGGATCTTGACGTCGACTTGGGTGAGGCTCTCGGAGAGAGGGTTGATTTTGACGAGACCCGGGTCGACGGCGCGCGCGAAGCGGCCGAATTTGGTCACGAGACCGACGTTGCCCCTGGGGAGTTTGTCAGCGATCGTTCTGACGGAAGGGAATGGTGGGTGAGGCTCACTGGTTGACCGCTTTGTAGGGGTTGGGACAGACGATGCAGCACGGCACCGCACCCAGAGTTCCGACGACCGAGCCCAAGGTGTTGATCATCCCACCGTACCAGCCGTTCGCGGAGGCATCTTCGGTGTCGGCCTTGATGACCTGCGCATAGGACGGCTGCAAGTCTTCGCGCCGAGGCGGTTCCACGTGAATGATGGCGTTGTTGGCATCGCGTTGTTCACGGCGGTTTCCCGCCTGCGACGAGCTGTGGCTGTCCATGGGGGCCTTGCCGGTGCCGTTGGGTTCGGTGGTCATGCCGAGCGTGGTGTCCTGTTGAGTGCTCATTGCGGCAACGTGGTCTTGTGGATGGAAGGCGGTGTTGTCGTGAGGTGGGGATGTGGGGATGTGAGTGTGTGAGTGTGTGTGGAAGTGTCAGAGAGTCTGTCGAAGGTGGCGGAAGCTCGAGGTCTTTGTATCGCGACAAAGGAGGTCGGCCGGGGGGGGGCGAAGACGCGGAGGTCTCATAAGGCAGACGTCACGACACACGCTCGCCCGCGCGATCGGGAGCGGCGCCGGGGGGCGCGGCGCTAAGCCTTCCCCCGCAAAAGCCTAAGCGGGACCCACACGCTCGAGCCACCCGTCGGTCGCGGCACCTCTCTCGCGTTGCTGATCGTTCGTTCGCCCTGCTGCCCCAAGCAAAGCGGCTTAGCGCGCAGAGGCGGGGAGGGGGGGGCTGTGTTCACAACATCAAATCATGTCAAGTGGACGGGTGTTGCTTTGGCGCGGAGAGGGGTGTGATTTGCGCGCCCGCCGGTTCGAATATCGTTTTTGTCGTGAGAAAGTACAGCGTGATGATGGCGTGACTGCGATGGCGGTGGTGGTGGTGAGGCGTGGCTCGGTGGTGCGTTGTCCGCCGGCGCACACGCCTCAGGCCGCACCGCGAGCGACACTTGGTCCATTCCGCACGCCGCACATATACTCGTGTCGCGAAACCCAACACCACACACGTATCCAAATATCCTTGCATGAACGGGTCGTTGCAGACAACACGACTTTCCCCAATTCGCATACCTTGGGACCTCGGACGAGGGGACTCGGACGAGGAAATCCACACAATGGAATCAATCCCAATCTCAAATCGATGACCCCCGCCCAGCATATGGTGGCAGCGCCATCTCTGGGCGCCCACCACCCGATCGAGTCCTAGCGTGGTTTTCTCGAGGGAGGCTCGGCGGTATGCGGGTACGCCAAGGCCACGCCGGTAAGGCTGTGCCGACTTCTCTCTCGCTGTATGTATGTATGCACGTATCTACGAGTACGAGTGGCGTACATGTAAGTCTACGGCTTCTGCGGCTCGTCGTGACTCGGAAGAATGACACGGGGGCACGTGGCTGATGGCTGTGGAGCGCACAACGAGGCTTTGTTCTCGAAGGATTCCGCTATGTGTCGTTGGAACAACCTACGGTACCGTACCCTAGTCGTCTCCTACATCTCTCCGCCATCAGCTGCGGCGGAACGACGGAGAGCGCCAGCGCCCTAACCTCCGAACATCGGCCGCCGTCGACCACACCACTGCCCTTGTACCACCTGTCTCACTGTGGAGTGAGTGCCCGGTGGAGGGGTTCGAATCCTCCCCACAAGGCGCAGCATGCGGCGTGATTCCCCCCACCCCCCCCACCCCCCTCACCCTCGAGCCTCCAACCTGCCAATGTCTCGAGTCTCGACGACCTCGACGACCGACTGACCGCAGCCGTGCGGAAAGCACGGATGTTGCCTCGCTGCAGGGTCCGGGCAAGGCGGAGAGGGCGTGAGGTGAGGGATTTTCCGTGCTTCCGACCGCTCCCATACCACAGCGTGGATGGTTTGGTGGCTGTGAAGTGCATTCGCAGAACCTAAAGCTGCTGGTCGAGGCTGCGACGCGTGATGCCTCGAGAATTCCCGTGAGCCCCGGGGCAATCGAGGCCGTCTGGAGTGGTGGTACAGGTGGCTTGGAACCACTCTAGATCCCTCCAATGCATGTCCGCCAGGACGCCAGCCGAAACAAAGAGAGGAAGACAATGGAGATCGGAGGTGCAGAGAAGAAATTGAGCGAGAACATTGACAGCCTGCGTGCTGCCACTACCCATTCCACGAGAAAGAACAAGAGACCTACCTGCTAAAGTCCAAGCCGGCCTAGAAGCATGCCTCAAAAGGACAAAAAGCCCTTGTTCGTCCGATGGCTTTCGACGCATCAAGTAGCCTCGCTAGCAGACCCGGCGCAAGACCTCCGGCAACGCCTTCCTCATCCCACATAGCCCTTTTCTTCCTCAATCGACGAGAGTTGCCGCATTCAAGGATATCCTCAGCTAACATCGCTTTAATACATCGGCCTCAACCTCGCCACGAGGCTTCGCGAATCGTTGTGTTGACCACTCCTCCGAGTCCGGGCTTTGTCAAGTTCGCCGAGGACGGACAAAGACCCCTCGAGCAGGCAGCACTCGTAATGCTCGCTTTCAACGTTTGACCACGAGCACGGCTGGTGCTTCGCAGTTGCCTAGTTTGACAGAGCGGAGCAGGACCGAGTGAATCGCGCATTTCTTGTCGCCAGCAATGCGAGTGTCCAGTAACATTTTGCCCATGGCTGTGAGCTTGGGACCGTCTGGTACCTCGAGTCAGCGGGGCAGGACGACGTCGATCGAACGTCAAGGCAGCTTGCTATTCTATCCGTCCAGTTGTTCCTGGAGACCGTAGGTGTTGTGTGCGCTTTTTTCTTTTTGATCGTCTGTGTTGTTTGAAAATCCAAGATCCCGCCGCCGATTGTTCTCTCTTTCGTTCTATCTTTGATTTATGTCTCTTCCAACGTTGCGAAGCCGACCCACCGACGGAGTAGGCGTCAGCTGGGGGAAGAGAAGAACTTCGAGTCGATTGCGAGCACCCTCTAACGACGCGCGAGAGGGCGGTTTGACTCGGAGACGAAGTAGATATGATCGAAGAATGCCGTTCGTTCGGCCGGAGAGTCTCCAAGAGGACTGACTCCAGAGATCAGGAAGATCGATCGATGGAGGCATGCATAACACTTGCGAGGTCAGGGGTTGAGGTTTCCACGACGGCGTAAGGGAAGGCTGGCGGGAGCTTGAGCAGAGAGGTTTGTGCATGCGTGAAGGGAGGCGGGCCGCTGTCGACGGAAGCCTGGAGATGCACTTCACGCTGCTCGATCCTTCACTCCCGCAGCACGGCTGCACTGGTTACCTTGCACTCTCTCCGCAATCTCTTCACCCTCCGCAACCTCAACAGCCTCCGCAACCACACAAACCATCCACAACCTCTTGAACCTCCTCAGCCTCTCCGACTTCCACAACCTCTCCATCCCCAACAACCACTCAACCCTCAACGACCACACCAACCTCCACAACCACACCAACCTCCACAACCACACCAACCTCCACAACCACACCACCCGCCACAACCACACCAACCACACTCCACCCTCAACAGCCACACAACCCCCCCCAAAAACAATCAACATGCCGACCGACGAACACCTCAAGCGCCACCACGAAGAGGAGCGCGAACAAACCCTCCGAAGCCTCGTCCAGGAAATGCTACCCGAAGGGACGCACCCCGCCGACAACGACAACGACGCCTCCGACAACAACAACAACCAAACCCACAACCCCCCCACCAACCCCCCCCCGGGCCCCACCCTCGGCCTCATCAGACTCCACCACCCATACCGCCCGGACCCGGCCGTGGTCGCGATCCTCACGCACGGCCACCCGCCGCAGCCGCCGCCGCCGCCGTCGCCCGGCGAAGAGGAGATGCGCGGACGGAGGTTGTTGGAGGAGGAGGAGGAGCGGCGCGCGCGTCGTCGTCGTCGTCGTGGCGCGGTGCTGGAGCGCTTTCGTCGTGCGGCTGTGCTGAGGCGTGTGCAGAGGGATGGGGTTTCGGTGGAGGAGGCGGGGGTGTTGGAGGGGGCTGAGGAGGAGGAGGGTGGGGATAAGGATGAGGATGGGGGTGGGTGTGAGGATGAGAAGGAGACGGAGACGGAGAAGGAGATGGGAAAGGAGATGGAGATGGAGAAGGAGATGGAGGATGATCATGAGGAGGCGGTGTTGGGGCCTATCGTGGAGGAAATGGATTGATGCGGGCAATGGTTAGAGCAGGGGGGCGTGGTTGGTGTTGATTGAGAGGGGAAAGGAGAAGGGGGATGATGATACAGTAACGTTCCGAGCCGGTTGAACGTCTTCGTGCTTCTCGGCCTGCGCTAAGTGTGCTTCGCTAGCTGATCAACGGAAATTGAGATTCGATCCTATATCCCGCGTGTTCCTCGCTTCTTCTGACACAAGAACGCCTGAATGGCGGACACGTCGGGTAAGATGCGTGGGTTTTTTGGAGCATCTCAGCGTGTTCAGCGCCCGCCCGTGAGCTTGACTCGATGCCACTTTGCGAAGATGTGGCAACGAAGTCCGTACGGGTATATAGCCGTTACGCCTACGACACGGATAATCCAAAGGCATTTCAACAGCGTCTCGATCGTCAACCCGCCGCGTCCTCGAGGCAACCCGCCATCCCTTCAGCCCTAATCGCCCGCCCTGCTGCTGCTAGCCGGCAGAGCCTAGCATAGAACGCTATTTCTCGCTCCGGTACCACCTAACGACCGTGAAGCTCTCGCCGCATCACCATCCAGCCACACCAGGCGCCTGTCAAGCGCTTGCTCGCCTCTACAGAAGCAGCACCAACTTGCTCAATTGATGGAGATGCCTCGGCGGCGAGGTGGGCCTGCCTCGGGGACACGCGCGACCATGAGGATGCCGCCGTCAACAGCACTTCCGCGAGCGAGGATTAGAGCGGCAACTGCTTGTCCAACCGAGGACCAAGACGGGGCGTCGACTCGCTCTCCTGCTACCGCTGGTCCGCGGAGTCGAGCGTGCAATGCTGGCTCCGTTGGGTCAACGCAGATGGTGCCCGTAACCCCTGTCTGGCCTTCTGCGCTCGAGTAAGAGAGATGGAGACTAATTTGCTACTACGAGATGGGCATCTTCCGGCCTGTCAGTGTTTTTGTTTAGAGGTAACATCAACGCCTTTTAAACCTACAGACTAGAAGGTTAATTCACTCAGCCATAGGTGGGCATTGGCAAGAGCACACTTATCGAATCAGTGTACGATCTGGCGGCCGCAGTGTCGTTTGGAGTAATTGAAGGCATACATACATGGTGACGCTTTCAGAGCGTCTGCAATCTGATCCAGCCCTTCAAAGACAGCAGTCCGGAAATTCAGCAGGCAACCGAGGATGTCGGCAAGCCTGGAATCTACATTAAATACCGTGTAGATGACAGCGGCTCTTCTCCCTACCCTGCGCCGCTTATGGAACTCATCAAAGAAACCCGTCTCTATGTAGACGGCCACACCTCCGCGTCCTCGCAATGCGTCCAAGATGTCGACAGCATGATAGACGGAGATTCTTGCGGGTGTGAAGCGGTACTGCGCAGACGGGGCGACGGGAATTCTCACCTTTTATGTCAATCACCTGATTGACGGCGATTTCAAAAGGCTGATCAAGGAGTCCAGCGTCTGCTCGTTGGGTTGAGTCGACGAGATGTGGCAAAAAAAGCCCGTTACGGGGCCGTAACTTTTACGCCTACAACATGGACAAAACTAGAGGCGTTTTGACTACGTCTCGGTGGCAAAACTCAAGGCATTCGAGCACTTCGAGCGCCTATTCGGGAGCTCCAACAGTTTCAACTACTTAGAGCCAAGCTATCGTACACGTCGCTCAACGCTTGAATTCGAGGTATCAGTGACTGCCTTCTTACTTCATACACGACACGCTCTCGACCGCGGCTGCTCCGATCGCGGACGCAGCGACCCCCCCCAATGACCGGCCCCCTCAGCTCGCCACAACAACCCCGCGCATCCTCGACAGCGCCTCGGCCAACTCGAACCGCCGCACCGCAACCATCTCCCCGTCTCCGAACGAGACCGGCATGCACTTGTCCAGGCCAATGGCCTTGTCGAGATGTTGGAGCAGCGCGCCGAGAGAGACCCTGGCAGACTTATTAGCGAAGGGCCCCTGAGCGTGGGGGGGCAAATCAATCGGAGCAACATACGATTCCGCCTTCGTCTCCGCAGCGATATTGGTAAGCAGAGCGGCAACCGTACGAGTCTGCCCAATTTCGACAATCTGATCGAGCCCCGCGAGATCGATCCCGGACTCCCCCTCCGAAGGATCATCGACCGGGTTTCTCTCCTGCGGCTTCAGCGAGATGAATCTCTTCCGCTGCGCAAACGGCGTGCGGAACTGACTCAGGTCGACGCGGAAACTCCTCTGCGGCAGCGAGCCATACTTCGCATCCTGCGTCACCGCGCTCGGGAACTGCGCCACCACCTCCTTCGCGGCGGCGGTGATGATGTGCGGCACGTAGGCGTCCATGGCCACCACGTTGTCTGCTACCGCGAGCCAGTCGCCTAGCCCGCCGATGACGATGAGGGTGCTGACGCCGTGATCGGCGAAGGCGGCGCGTGCTTTGGCGATTAGTGGCGTGATGGGTTCTTTCTTGATCAGGGCTTGCATGCGGGCGTCGCGGACGAGGAGGTTCGTCGCTGAAGAGTCTTCGTCGATGAGGAGGGTTTTGCTGCCGACTTCGAGCGCTTCTTGAATGTTGGTTGCCATCGACGTGGAGCCGCTGGCGTCGTCCGTCGAGAAGGCGGTGGTGTTTTTGCCGCCCGGGAGGTCGGCGATGAAGGGGGAAATGTCGACGGATGACACGCTGCGGCCGTCCTCTGCGCGGATCTTGACGGCGGTCGGGTCGGTGACGATCAGTTCGCGGCCGTCGCCTGAGAAGTGGTTGTAGATTCCCAGTTCGATGGCTTCGAGAAGTGTCGATTTGCCATGGAAGCCGCCGCCGGTGAGGAGGGTGACTCCGCGTGTGATGCCCATGCCGGTGATATTGCTGCCGTCGGGGCACTTCAGTTTGACTTCCGCTTCGGGTGGGGACTTGAAGAGAACCGCCTTGGATGCCTCCATTGGCGCTGCGACGCCTCCTGACGCGCGAGGAAGGATGGCACCGTTCGCCACGAAGGTGATGAGGTTGCGACTCTGCAGCTGGTCTCTCAACGCGCTCTGTCTCTCCGCGGACAGGACATGCTGATGCAGCTTCTTCTGATCGACATTCGCGTACAGCAAGCTCATCTTGACCAGCTCGACCAAGTTGACGCCCAAAATCTCCCACGCCTCCTTGGCCAGTACGCTGCGCCCTGCCGCGGGAAGCGAGGTGGTGAATCTGAGCTCGATCATATCACGCCCAGTAATCATCGTGCTGGTCCGCGGCAGCACTTCCTGGCCAGGCGCGTTGATGTTGAACGAGCCACCCTTCGGACCCGACCAGCCGCCACCGCCGCCGAGACTCTCGTTCATGTGCTTGGTGCGGATAAAGTTGGCGGCAATGCGGGTGACGAAGTCGCAGAGTGCGATGCGCCGGATGTCCGACTGCAGGTACTCATCCGGAAGCGAAGTCTGGCTCCACGGCATGATGGCGCGCACTTTAGAGGGCGCGGCGTAGGCATCGCCTTGGACGTGGTCGACTGCGAGAGTGAAGTCGGGGGTTGTGTGGCTCCACCGGCCCAAGAGTTGTTTGTAGGCGCCTTCGGGAGAAGGGTCAGCAGTGATCGGTGACGTCTGGTCCGCTCGTTTCCTTCTTACCATACTGAGCGTTGTTGATTTGCCAGAGTTTGTACTGAAGCTGCTGGAAGTTCCTGGGCTCTCCCGTCGCTGACGCTTGGTTTGCGTTTGCAAAACTCTGAGGCGGAGGGGGGTAAGGTTGGCCTGTTCCACCACCACGACCGCGTCCGCCACGGCCGCCGCCGTACTTGTTTTTGAAGTACTCCCCTCTGCCTCTGCCTCTGCCTGATATGATGGTTAGCCTGGTCAAACCCGTACGGATCGATGGTTCCAAACCGCTCACCCGACATGGTGTCAACTTGTCTTTCGATGTCCGTTGCTGTTGTTGTTGATGTCAAATCGCACGTTCCAACCTTTTCGTTCACTTCAGAACTTCCCAATCTTCAATTCCATCAATGTGACGTCGTCGTCGGCGACTGTCCGCTGACTCAGCACTGCAGGGACGGCGGGCGTCGAGACGCGACGGCAAGGGACAAGGCTCGCTCCGGCCGTGCAGGCGCCACCCGCACGCGCTAACGGATACAATCGACGTTGCGTCTGCTCGCGTGGTGAGAGCGGACGGCAGAACGCGAAGGGTGTGTGTGGCGGAAAATCGACGCAGTTGCTGCATATTCCCCAAAGCCAATTATCATCCATCAATATTATCGACGGCCCCTGATTAGAGGAATATAATGGAGCAATACGACGCCGGGTGGAATAGTAACGGCGGGACTCCTTTTTTTCCCACGCCAACCCCTTCGACCACCGCCGGCTTCCCCCAAGGGTTTTACCCCCCACAACAGGCGCCGCATCCGCAACAGCAGACGCCGGGTCCGCCGCCAGCACAAGCGCATCCGATCGGCTCCGCGCAGCAACAAGCCTTCGCCCGCCATCCTCTGGCCCAGCATGGCGGTAATCCACTTCAGGCCACTCCCACGCCGCCTGCCAGCGCTGGGTTGAAGTCGCTTCACTACCCCGGTAGGTTTGGACCGGCTTCCTCTTCCTCCTGCGAACCCATTGTCGGGACTCGAATTGAATCACACGGCAACTCATGATCCAAGGTTTGGAGGCTGACGACTCCCATAGGTGGCCAACAAGCGAATTCGGCCAGTCCGTACCCTACAAATACCCCCTCGGGCCCCTTTACTCAACCCCCAATAGCCCACCACCAACCGCCAACAAATCCTTACGCGACGCAACAACACGACCAGATCCGCCCAAGCGCCTCACCACACCAACGTTTTTCGCCCAACACGACCGCACAGCCAAACCACCCCCGCCACGCCACCACCTCCCACTCCCCCTCCCATCGCTACCCCATGGCCGCGCCACCTCTCCCGGGGACCCCCTCGAACCCGCAACCCCAACCCCCGCCCTCATCCAACCCCTCCCCGCACCCCTCTCCCAAAACCACCCCCGCTCCCACGCCCCCACACCCCCTCGACTCCGCCCGCATCACCCACCTCCTAGCCCTCAACGCCACCCTGCTGGCCGAAATCACGCGCCTCCAAGCCCTAAACCAAGGCGGCGCGCTCAACGCCGACCACGCAGCGAAACTCCGCGCCACCGGAGCCTCCGACGCCCTGGGCTCCGACGCCTACATCGCGTGCATGCGGCGTTTCCAGGCGAACCTGGCGTGGCTGATGCCGCGGGCGAATGCGGGGCAGCAGGCGCAGACGGGCGACGGGCTGCCGGGGCCGGCGATGATGTATGCGCCGGAGGGGATGGAGGGGTTGCTGGGGAAGGGGTATGAGCGGTTGAGAGAGGTTTTTCCCGGGTGGCATGGGTCGGTTTGGGATGGGAATGGGGGGAGGGCGGGGGAGGTGGAGCCCGCGATTGATTATAGGGGGAGGGGGGGGGGGGTTGCCGGGTTAGGAGGCCCGGGGGAGGGGAAGGGGAAAGGGGGTGAGAGGCCCCGAGAGCGCGAGGGGAATGTTAGACGGTTTTATTCGGCGTGGTTGGGGGTTGGTTTGAGAGCCAGGGGGTTCGAGGAGCGTTGGGAATGGCAAGGCGAGGGAGGGGGGGGTTGTGATGTGGCGAGGGAATGGGCTTTGGCTGTACGTTACTAGAGGGATTCGAAGGGATTGGATCAGTCTTTGGATTATTACTCGGCCTGAAATAAAGCTCAACTCACGTTCTGGATAAACACGACTGTCATTGCCTGCTGGCTGTGTTCAGAACCGCGGCATAGGCAAAACTGTGCAAATATTCACATCATCTATTTCCCATCCAGACAGTCTCGAGTCCGCATCCAAACCCCTAGCTCACCCTTCCCAAACAGCCAGCAATACCCCCTCAACCGTCGTCCCCCATTCGTTTCCCGCGTCCACCTCCCTCTTCCCAGACCTGCACCATGGCCTGAATCAACGCCGTCGTCGCGACTCGCCCCTTTGCGAGCGTGTCCTCGTCCGACTCGGCGGGTACGTGCAAAAACATCACCGGGCGGTCGGACGCTCTGGTTTCCCCCTTCGAGTCGTTCGCCGCTGCTTCGCTCGCGCCGTCACTCGTGTTCGAATCCGTGCTCGCATCCGCTCGCTGCCGTCGGTCAAACCACGCCAGGCTGTTGTAGTACAGATAGTCGCACAGGTAACGTCCAGCGTCCTCGCTCGGCCGACAGTCGATCGGCCCCTGCACCATCTTCTCCACCTCCCCCGCCCCTGCTTCATCCCCGTCCCCCTCCGCCCGCGCAACAGCCTCCGCCACCCTCGCCCTCCAAACCTCCACCAACCGCCCAAACTTCAACGACGTCCCAAGCCGTTCAGCACAATCCTCAAACCACCTCTCCTCGCCCCTAACCTCCCTCGCGCCACCCTTCCCTTCACTCCGCCATCCCTCCCCCTCTCCCATCCCCATCCCCATTCCCTCTTCCTTCCCCCCCTCCCCACCCCTCTCCCCCCCAACATCCTCCCCACACCCCACCCCATCGACATCCCGCCCCACATACCCCCCCCTCCGCCCCCACCTCTCCACACTCCACCACCCCCGCCCCGACGCCATACCCAAATGCAGCACCAAATCCACCTCCCCGCCGCCGCCGCCCGCCGCGTCCGCGCACCCGCCCAGCAGCTCCGGCACCAGCGCTCGCACGCCCGGGTACGAGACGCGGATTGCCGCGTCGTGGGGGCGGAGGATGATGCTGGAGGAGGGGTTTGTGGGGTGCGGGAGCGTGGGGGGGAGGGAGGTGGTGAGGATGTGCGAGGGGTTGCGCGGGTAGGAGGGGTGGAAGGGGAGGAAGCCTGTTATTAGGACTGTGGGGGGGCGGGGGGTAGAGGTGGTGCTGGTGGTGGGTGGTGCGGGTGGTGCCATGGTGGGGGCGGGGAGTGTTTGGGTCCGTTTAGTTGGGTTGTTGGGTCGGTGGTGGTGGTGGTGGTGGTGGTGGTGAGTGGTGTTGGAGTGGTGTGGCGTTCTGGCGGCGGGTGTAGTTTATGTATGGGATGTCACAAATGCTGCTTCGTTGATGCGTATTTCATGTCACAGTCTTGTTTTGCTTCGTTTGGCGTTGTTGTCATGCTCTCATGGTAGTAAACCGGATGTCGAATGATTCATTGTCTTCAACAACCGATGCTGTCAAGAAGCTCCATCCCACCCCCGCATGAAAGCGGAGGAACGCGCGCTCCACTCTGCCCACCGCACGTCATGAGTAGGCACGCCCCATGCATTGGCGGCATGCGGTGATGGGTTATGTAAAGGTAAGCTTGATGCTTGCCCGCCAGGCCGTTCAGCCGGAGTGTCTTTTGCTTGCATGCAATGCCGTCGATTCGGCTTTAGAGAGGTTGGCTGCGCCGATGTCGCCGCTTTGAGAGCTCCTGCCTGTTTGGGAAACTGATATTGTATTTTCTATGTCCTTTTTTTACAATTTTTCCCTTGGGTTTCACTTGATTTTCTAGTGGGCGTCGCATTGTACCTTTGGAATTTCGTTTGGCGTCCCATCCGCATTCTCGAGCTGCGTTGTTGTCTGGCTCTCGTATGCCCACCGCGGATATGCACTGCCATGTCCCAATCTTGGAGAGTTCAACTCTGAATTGACATCGTAGAATCAGCAATAGTCGGTGTTGGTTCCGACGATGTTGCAGCGTGGTTCAGCGTAAGCACTCGTGTGATCAGGCGTCTGAATCAAGCAACCTTAACCTCCGCTGCCTTCCTCAGCCTGTTCATAACCGCCGCCGCCGTATCCCCCTCACTCTCATCAATCCCCTCGACAAAAATCACCTTGACATTCCTGCGATCCAGCTCCCTCAACGCCGCGAAGATCCCCCTCGCCACATCCGCCGTATTGCCTCCCAACGCCACCTCGTGGATCTGCAAGTGGAATTCGTCATCCCGATACAGATTGTGCATCTTGACGGCGTTGCTTGCGGTGGGCGTGGTTTTGAGTGTCTCCAGCATGCCTGCGAATCCAAGCGTCTGGTTGCCGCTCGCCACGCCGTTGGCAGTAGACATTGCAGTCGAGCTCGCACGGCGCGGCCGCACGACTTCGTACGGCGGGCCCTCATGCGCCATCGTAGATTCCGTATCAACAACCCAAGACTTCGTGGTAATGACCCCGACTCTGCCCCCTTCCTTATCAATTCTCTCCTCCATCTCCTCCAAAGCCGGCAAGATTCGACTCCCATTCTCATGCAAAATCACAGTAGCCTTGGGCGAATAGTGCCGGTACTTCATCCCCGGCGCTCTCGGGGCCGCCGCGCCCCCCTCCGCCGCATTCTGATACCCGACCCGCACATCCTCCCAGCCGGGACAAGCGCGTATCTGCTCGATGCTGACCCCGCCCGGCCGCAGCACCACCGGCGGCACGCTCAGGCCGTCCACGACCGTGCTCTCGACGCCCACATCGCAGGGCCCGCCGTCGAGGATGGTGGTGATGCGCCCGTGGAGGTCGTGCGCGACGTGCTCGGCGGCTGTGGGGGAGGGTTTGGTCGAGGCGTTGGCAGAGGGGGCGGCGAGAGGGGCGTTGGCGAGTTGGATGAGCGCGAGCGCGAGGGGATGGCGGGGGATGCGGGCGCCGAAGGTGGGGAGGGTGGCGGTGCATTCCGGGGCGAGGGGCGAGGGGGTGGGGAGTGGGAGGATGAGGGTCAGGGGACCCGGCCAGAAGCGGGTTATTAGGGGTTTGTATATGGCGGGGATGGGGTCGTCTGAAGGGTTGGGTTGTGAGGAGGGAGTTTGGCCTGACCGGAGGAGGGCGCGGAGTTGGTGTAGGGAGGCGAAATGGACTATCAAGGGATTGTCGGCCGGGCGGCCTTTGGCGGCGAAGATGCCGAGGGTGGCGTCGGAGCGTGTTGCGTCGGCGGCGAGGCCGTAGACTGTTTCCGTCGGAAAGGCGACGGGGATGGCGGTAGTTTGGAGTTGGTCGGCGGCGTGGCGGAGATTTCGGGCGTCTTGCGTGTTGGAGAGTTCGATGTGAAGCGAGTCGAGGTAGTCACTGGGTTCAAAGTTGGCGGTCAGTCGACCGATGTTCCGGGCGTCGACCGGTAGGACCGATGTTTGGATTCCATCGTTGGCCATGGTGTCCGGTGTGTGATGGATGTGAATTCTTTTGGTCCTGAAGTGAAAAGGTCTTGATCTGATATTGGTTTTTCTGGACAGATGCCATGTGTAAATTCTTGATGAGAGGCAGGAAGTTTGGCGCGCAATGTGTTGTTCAAATACGATCATCGATGGACGAGAACGAGTGAAGTGTGGTAACAAAAGTAAAAAGTCCAATGCACCTCAGGCTTGAGTCAAATTTCTGGCGTGTCGCGCGGTCACGTGCTCGAAACAGCTATTTCAAGGGGATTGCTGTTTTCACGACTTGCCGAGTTCAAACGTACGGGTAGACAAAAGGGAGGAGATTGAGCGAGAGCTGTATGATCATACTCGAATTTGTCACCTACAGGCCACGCAATCCAGGCATCTCGCCAGCTAGATTCCCAGGCCAAACGATCCAACCCAGCGCCAAATCCCGACTCCATACAGAAACCCACCCACGCTGGATATCATGCTGTCGCAAAATCTCATCAAAAGCCATGCAAACACATCCTCATTTCCACACCCACATCGCATCATCCTCATCATCATCATCTAGAGACCTGCGGCTTGTTCCCCACATTCACCACCGGCGGCGGCCCCTCAACATCGGGGTACGGCAGCCGCCTCCCCAGATCGCCCATATTCATAAACGTTGATGGCGCCCCGGGAGATGTCGGCCGCTGCTGATATGGACTCGATGCAGGCGGCGGGTCGTCCGGGTACGGCAGACCATTCACAGGCGTCTTGGGGGGCAAAGGGGGTGGCGAGGTGCGCGAGTAGGAGTCGCCACTTGGCCGTGGGGAGTAGGCGGGCGAAGAGCTCTGGTCCAGCGAGTGCGAGTGGAGGTGCGCGGGGTGCAGGGGCGGAGAGCGCGCCGGGGGTGGCGGGTAGGCGTGTTCGGAGACGAGGGTGTATTTCTGGTCGGCGACGCTGGGGCGGTGTGCCTGGTCGTAGGGCTCGGATGCGTGCTGCGCGCCGGGGCGGAAGGATTGCGTCTGGTAGTACATGTCGTCGCCGGCGGGGAGCTCGACGGCGAGCGGGTTTTGTGGCGGCGCGGGTGCGGCAGGAAGGGGGCGATCCCATGGGTTCTGCCAGCTGTGCATGCGCTGGTGGCTCGAGTCGTCTTCGGTGTGGCCGGCTTCTTTGCGTGCTTCCGCGCGGTCGTGGCGGATTTTGGCAAAGTGCACTTTGGCGAGGCGGACGGCGGCATTTTGGTTCACGTTTTCGACGTCGCGCTTAGCGAGGTAGGTCCGCGTGTTGGTGCTGATTTCCGATAAACGCGCCCATTCGTTCATGCCGAATTCGCCGACGCCGACTTCGACGTTGAGGCGGCAGTAGTTCTCCACGTTCACTCCTCTTGCGCTGAGGTGCTCGCGGAGCATGTACTGATGTGTGTCTTCGCAGGCCTCCAGCTTTGATATCAGGCGTCTGCGCGCCTCTGCAAAATCGCCCATGCTGCCTCCGAGAAAGCCCTCCCACCAATCATGCTGCTGATTGTTGGTGTTTGGCGGCCTCTTGCCAGTCCCGATGCTCACAAAGACCCCGACTTCTCTTCCAGGCCACTCGTTCTGCACGGCTTCGTCGAGGATTGTTGGCGCTGGGTTGTATTTGCCTGCGCCTTCATCCAGATACTGGGACTGGCCTATTGAAATTGGCTTGAAAGCCATCATGGTTGCTGAAGTCGCTCGCCCGGCTTGCCAGATCGTGCAATTCGTTTCTGGAGCTGGCTCCTTCCTCGAGTCGTAAGACCGCAGCAGAGTGGTGTGGGATGTGCCCTTTAACACCGCCGTCAAAGCAGTCTTCGTCCTATTTTCCCTCTTGTCGTATAGAAGTGTATTTGAATTCCCCCACTGCAGAGATCCGAGCGAGGGCCTTCCACCTCGAGGACTCTGCCCAACCTGGCTGTACCGGCTACTCGAACTCGAAGTCCTGTTCGGCCCATTTGGACTCATCGGCGTTCCCTGCGGCGTATCCGAGCTCATCGGCGCCGCGTTCGCCAATGTATCATTCCCTTCTCTCTCAGAGATCGTATGCTCCCGCACGCACTCCTTTATGACCTCCTCCAGCTTGCTCGCCTTGAACATCGTGCTCTTAAACGGAATTCCCGCAAATGTCTTGTCCGTCTCGAACACCCTCCGTGTCATGCGCACATACAAATCCTTGCACGTGTCGAGGTCCAGTCGCAGCCGCCCCAGCATGAGCGCGATCAGCCCGCCCGTGCCTGTGCCGGCGATCAGGTCGAAGTGGTCGCAGGGGCGGGGGATCTCCTGGCGCTTCGGTGCGCGACCCTCCATTTCGACGAAGGTGCGGTGCATCAGTTCTTGCAGGATGATGAGCATCGAGTAGCCGCGCACGCCGCCGCCGTCGAGCGAGAGGATGCGCAGCGGCGGGCCTTTGGTCGTGTCTTTGCGGCGAAGTCGTGCTTCTTCCATGGTTGCTATGTCGGGAGCGGCGCGAGGCCGCGAGTGTGGTGGTGCGGTCAGGGTTGCTGAAGGGTTCGTAGGCGCTGGCGCGTCGCAAAGAGGTGGTGGAAGCAAGGGAGGTCGCAGTGCGGTCGCGGGTGGTGTTGGTGAAGGTCGCAAAGTGGCGGATGTTCCTGGCAGTGTTGTCGAAGTTCACGTATGGCTCGGGATGAACGGTTCGCTCGTAATCGGGACCCCTCGGCAGTGCTTGGCCGTGTGCCTGGGCGACGCAGAAGAGGTGTGGAGGAGGAGGTGGTTTGCGGGGCTGACGCTGTGTCTTCCCCCTCGTGTTCGATGCAGGCACACTTGTCAGGCGCACGCTTTTGGACGGGACGTCGCAGGTGCTGGAAGCCGCTTTTTCACCCTTCACTGCGATCAGCGCGTTTCGGTGGTTCGATATTCGTTTGCGTGAAAGTCGCAAACAAACCGGATCCGCCCCTTCACTTCGCAGGCAGCTTCGCTCGTCAAAGAGCTGCTTCGCCACACACGACGTCAATCACCGCCAAGTCCTTCGGACGGAGCGGGTCGGCAAGAAAATCACCTGCCGCTCTTCCGTACGAGTCTTCGCCAGAAAGCCGGCAGCCTATTTCGACGGCTCTCTTTCCCGGGTCTCTTGCGAAGAGCCCTCCTGCGCCTTTTCCCCTCCCGTGTAGCCATACCAATCTCACGTATTTACAGGGACGGTCCGCATAGTTTACATCATGTTACGGCCCAACGACGAGACCGGAGCGGCGAGACCGGACTCGACGAGGACGACACCCTTGATCGTATCAGCAAAAGTCTTGATCAAGAGCCTCAAACACGAAGGATGAAGCACGGCAGAGCATCTGGGTACCTTGCAGCGGGCCGTTCAGGGAGTCAGACATGATGTTATGCTTGCGGCACGTCAGAGCTGCTGTGCCGTCCACTTTGGCTGGAAGGTAAGAGGTGCTGTTTGTGGCGGAAGGGAGCACCGTGGTACTGGCGAAACGGTACTGCGGCACAGTAATACCCGTCTGTCGTCTGCTGTCGAGAGCGTTCTCTACTCTGTGCACGCATCATACGAGCGAGCTACTGCAACCCGGTGACTGGATCGAGTCGATCGCTGCTGGCCGGCATGGGCCTATCAGTGCCTATCGTGAAGCTACATTCAAATGGGGCAGGAGCAAGACGAAAAGTTCTTGGCGCTGCAGACCATATTGTAAGCGGTGAGGTGAGCGCGAAGTTATAAATATGAGTATAGAGGCTAGAGAGACGGTTCAACACACATCTGCCTACTCAAAACCTTCGAGATGACGTTCAGCAGTCCCCCTGCGCTTGCCCTCGCTGCCCTAGTCTCCTTGGCCACAGGTCTACCGACCATTAGGGAGGCCAGCAATCAAACAGCCAGCGAGCGGCTTGGCCTCGAATGGATGGGTAGCGATGCCTCCCTTCCCAAAGTCCTCGTCCTCTTCACAGGCGGCACCATCGCTAGCGGATCCAACTCCTCAGGACTTGACGACACGCAATATGGTCAGGACTCCATCACAGGCGAGCAGATCATCGCGCGCGATCCGTATCTCGAGAATGTCGCCCAGCTTGCCGTCTCCAACTGGACCAACGACGACTTTTCAACCGGCACTAACGACGAGCTCGTCATGAACATGACCCGCTTCACGCATGATGCTCTCTGCTCCGAAGACAGCGACATCGACGGCGCCATCTACACGCACGGCACCAATTCGCTGGAGGAGACCGGCTTTCTGATGGACCTCCTGGTAAACTGCCGGAAACCCATTGTCGGAGTCGGCGCCATGCGGCCTTACACTCACATCTCGTTCGACGGCGACTCCAACTTCTTCCAGGCCGTTGCACTCGCCGCCAGCCCCGAAGCACGCGACCGCGGTCTGCTTGTCGCCTTCGCTAACCGCATCCTCTCCGGGTTTTGGGTGACGAAACTGCACGCCAATTTTCCTGACGCTTTTCACGAGACAGCGGGCGGCGATTTAGGTGCCTTCCTCAATGGCTTGCCTTACTTCTTCAACACGTGAGCTCACTCCTCCTTAACCGTACCGTGTGGTACTCGACTGACCACGTACCCACAGCCCTTCGACCCCCTACTCCAAGCACGCTTTCGATATCTCTGTCGTCTCATCCGACCCCTCCTATCCCTCTCTCCCCAAAGTCGACATTCTCTACGCCGCACGCGAATTCGACGGCCGCCTCGCCCTCGATGCCCACGCCCACGGCGCGCGCGGCGTCGTCATCGCTGGCACAGGCGCCGGCGGGATCCCCAGTGGCGGCGACGAGATCGAGCAAGCGATGGACGCCGGGCTGCAAGTTGTCGTCGGCTCACGATCGCCGTTTGGCGCCAGTACTGTCGCCAGGCAGCCGACGTACGCGAAGTCTGGGTATGTGCACGTTATTCACGCGAGGATCATGTTGCAGTTGGCGCTGGCGAGTGGATTTGGGATGCGGCAGACCGTGGAGTTGTTCGAAGGGGGGTTGAGGGCCGCGATCGAGCAGCCGTTGGATGCGGCCTGGGAGGAGGGGTCTTATGAGTAGGGAGCCGCGGGTCGAATGGCTGGCGGCAAGTAGTGTCGGTGAGACTCGGTCCCGTGACTTCAGTGACGGTTTCCAATGGGCCGTGTCTGACAAGTTTCGCAGTCTGGACTTGGATGGATGATGATACCGCGAGGTTAAAGCTATACTGTTCTGATGTACAGCCACCGAATTAGCCGCATCGGGTAATTGCCGTGCCCAGCTGCAAGGCTCCAGTGTACATAAATGCAATCGGGCCGCCAGTACTCAAGACGGAGAATGAGCCCCTCTCGTCGACATCCGACAGCATTGTCATCAAGCATCGCCCAACAAATCCGGGAAATGGGTCTCGAGATTCGAGTTGAACTCGATCAGGAACGGGTGGTGTCCGCCTCGAAAGGTTCCGAGAACCCGGTGGAGCTGGCGCACAACGTCACGGGCGGACATACTCTCCACGTAGGAGCGGGTGGCAGGGCTGCGGAAAGGGCTGAGCGGATACTCTTCCTCCTCCCCCCCGAGCGGGGGGTCCAGATCCGAGTGCTCGATTCCCGCGCGCTTGATGGCGTGGAGCACGCTCGTGGCCACGTTCTGAATCTTCAGCACAATCCCCAGGCCGTGAACTTCGAGCGCGCACATGTCGAAGGCACCGACCTCCGCCAGTAGATGGCGCGCCATGTCGAACGCGAAACTCAAGCGGAAGGGTGGGAACTCAGAGTGGTGGCTTAGCAAACCATGGCCGAGGGAAAGCTCCCAGATTCGACTCAGGACCCAGATTTGGGTGACGACGATGTCCGCTCGAAGGGAGGCCGGCATGTCGTAGATGCTCCGTGCAGCTTGGTGGGAAGTGAAGCTCAAGTTCCCGGTTCGTGAAAAGTCTTCGGCACGGAGCAGGGCCCGGAAGACGTCGAGCGCGCGCCGACGATCAAAGACGCTGCAGACTCCGTCGAGCATGCGGCAGTTGCCGCCCCAGCAACTGGTGACGCATTCGTCGATTGCTTCAAACATTTCCATGTTGTAAATAAGGCTCGCCGTCTTGACTTCATCCGCGGGATCATCTTTCAGTAGGCTCACGATGCGACTTTGGGGCAGTGTGGGCTCGCATTCGCCAAGGACACACGCAGTCAGCGATCGCGCTCCCTGAAAGGCAATGGGTTGGAATGTGATGGGTCGCCGGTAACAAAGCACATATGCTCTGCGACTCAATTAGCTGCTGCTGCAAAGCCAGGTATGGCTCATCGAACCTTTGGGTATCCGACACGACCAAGTACAGACAGAGCGCCTGATGCTTCTCGCGGGTGGTTAAACCAGTGTAGAATTGTGGAGTGTGAATCCCCAGCGAGCATGCTAGGTTGGTCACTTCACTCATTCTGTGCTGGGCAGCATTGTGTTTCTCCATGCCAAACATGCAAGAGAAGAGAAAGTAGCTCGTTATGACCGTCTCAATGGTCACACCGTCGCCCAGGTCCCACACACTATGCATCGTGACCGCTGCCTGGATGATAGACTCGGCATTGGCCTTTCCGTACGAGAAGAGCGAGATCTCGCTATCCTGAATCGGCTTGATGATGGCGAACGCACACAATGCCAACACCATCGCCCCAAATTGGCGGTCTCGTCTGTGTCGCTGCGCCGCCATGTCTCGGTAGAGGAGATTCTCATTCAGGATCGGACTGGTCGCGTGGAGCCGGCTGAAGAAGCGCGACACCCAAGGAAAAATGCTCGTTTCGTCTAACCAGGTTGGCCATGCCTCTGGAGATCCTGGGGTTGGAACGTCTTCAGGCTGCGTAGAAGTGGCGCGCAAATGCGATTCCGACCGCGCAACGTTGTGTTGAGCGTAGGAGTATTGTCCCAGACCGGCCACGGAGGAGTCCGACTCAATTGTCTCCGTCAGAGCGGACCAGGTTGTGTCGCTCGAATCGTTTGGCCGGAGCGCAGAGGATGCCATCGTGTCAGAGATTCCATGAGAGGCATCATCTGAATGTGAGGCATGCGGCTCAGAAGAATGTGTGGCTGGATTGGTCTCTTGCCCTTCATTCGCACTGGCATCTCTACTAGCACTGCCAGAGTTTCCGGCTGTTCGGTTAAAGCGCCTCTTGTCACTCTTCCGGTAGGTACAAGTCTGCTTCGAGCAAGCGCACATGGAGCATGGCTGACCCATGTCGCACTGATCCATTGGCCATGCCTGGTCAGCTTTCGGCCCCGGAAGCGTCCTGCAGGCCAGGCACAGTAGGGTCGATTCAAAGCCGCTGTCACACTCACCCGTACTTTGCGGCGCCGACATGGCTCACAAGCCGCTCCTCGCCGGAACGACGACGTCGACCTCCCAAGATCCGATAGTCGCGGATCGAATCGATTGAACATGTTCTGAGACGAAACATGAAGCTTCCCCCAGGTCGGTTGGCACGAAGCTTTGAGTGAAGCCAACGTGTGAAGAGCCGGGAGCCGAGTCGCACCCCCTCACCTCACCACGATCCCGCTTCGCTTCAACGTTTCGCGCTCCTACCCGGATGCACCCGCAACAATCTGGTAGTCCTACTAATATTGATATGGAGAAGTTGATCAGGACCTTCCGAAGGGAGTCCGTACAATGTCTCCACGATCTAAACATCGTAATCCTGTTTCATGCATGCTGCAAGCAAGCGATGTAGCGGCTGTCCTCCCTAGACCCTTTCCTTAACACTAGGCCATCCACGACAGGAACTCGCAATCGTTTGCCTGGGCATCATTCTCATAAGCCTTTCCCACCAACGTTTCAGACGATGTTGGCGATACTCGGAACCATACGGAGTGAACCAGAGCCAGACCATCCTGAACACCGTCCAGGTCGACCAATAGCGTCTTCGCAGTAGGACTTCGAGTGCTGGAGAGTTCACCTAATCGAAGAGAGTTCCTTCGTCTTTAGCAAACGGGCCGAAGAGGCATGATGTCGCCTGGAATGTCTGCGATGTAACCACCTGTCTACGCTCAAGCATTGTCTCCAAGCCTTGCTAAAACTATAAACAAGCTGCTCGCTAGTAGTTGCTCGTAGCATTTAGCTCAGATCTCTTACTCCTCCACAGAGTACACCACGGTCCCTTTGTAGCGACCCGTGACATTCTCCAAAGCCGTGCAGATAGCTCGAGATACGCTTTTCTTGACCCCTATCCCTCCTCAAACCAACATTGAAAGGACACAGCCGAAAATAACCGCCACATCCTCGAACAGTCAGGCAGATCAGCCACTCTCTAGCGCACTTTTTTGGCAGCGTAGCCGCTCTGCTGTCCCTTGACCCTAGATATCACGCAGGGTATGCGGTGTTCGACGTCCCAACTGCGGCTCTGCGGGAGATTTGTCGAGCTGAGATGAGCGTTCGAAGTTGAAACTGGCATATATCTGCTATCCTACACGACCTAGGATTCCGCGCTAGCACTTTCTCACCTCACAAGTCTGCGTGACCTCGATGTGCTCAGAAGACTCGGACAGTGCAGTCAACTTGACCGTGGCGTCTGATGAGGCATCTCCACAAGCTCTTACTGCCACACTAACGTTCTTGCTCTCGCCGAATTCAATGGCAGTCAAAGCATTCGGAACAGCGACCTCCCAGCCCTCACCGTCCACTTCGGCCGCAAGCCTGACGATGTCCGAGTGCATGTACTCCGAGATCGCGGACGAGGCGTTGCCAGCGGAGTACGATCCAGCGTTGCGCAACTCGAAAGTGCATTCGACGCCTTCATCCATTGTTGAACCCTCTTTGGCGTGGCCTTCCATCATGCCGAGGCCAATGGTGCTGGGGCCGAAATGTCCAAGCGCGCGGGCTCCCACGGTGTATTTGAGCACGTCTTGTTCGTCGCGGTGAAGGTCAATCACGTAGAAATGGAGGCCATTCGCCTCGTCGACATATTCGAACTCGCTTCCTGAACGGGTGCCTGCGTGGAAAAGAGCATCGGATAGCTGGCGGTAGTCGCCGATGCTGTAGTACGATGCCGTGCCGTTGGGACGGTAGAAGTCGACAACGTTGATGTCTTGCGGATTCGCGTCTATGGTCCATTGAAAAGGCGGGATTTCGTCTGAGACTTTCGTCTTCGACAACATGACGCCGGAGTCGGGCGTAAACGAGTCGGCGCCAACCCGGTCGATGACCTCCATGTAGTAGTCGGTGTAGTTTCTTCCATCACACAGCGCATCCAAGGTGGTGTTGCAAGCCGGGGAAAGGTCCATCCCCATCTCAATCCTGACACCCTTCAGACCATCCTCTCCCTCGACCACCGCTCGCGCAGTCAGCTCTGCAACGAGGATACCAGAGACGCCGAGGGTCTCGCGGGTCACATCCAGGACGCTCGAGTTGTCAATTAAATCCAACTGTAGCTTGTCTCGAACCGTGTGGTGCGATCCAAGAGAGCTTCCTTGAAGAGCAGGAATCTGCCAGCGAGAGTGGGGACCGCCAGGGCCGTTGAACGTTCCCCGAGACAACATGGACCACGGACCGCTGTAGGAACGCCGCGGCGGGTCTCCGTACGGGTTGTTGTAGTTGTCGTAAATGCCTAGGAGGTGAGACAATTCGTGTGCAAAGGTGCTCATACCAGAGCTCTCCGCCTGGGTCGAGGAACCGTCTCCTGCATTGGGCCAGATTCCAGCAGCGGCAGCCCAAGACGTCCACTCGATGTAGCGAGTCTTTGCCCAGTTCGGTAATGAGCTTCCTTCTGGCGGACCCCACTCCTCTGGGACCTCGTCGCGGCCGTCAAACAGCATCTCGCCGAACTCTTGCCATGTTGAACTTTCGTCTTGTCCGGCGACCAGGATGAAGGCCAGCTCGTAGGAATCCGCAGTTGAATTTCCGATGTCTTCCCTCCAGGCGCCCAGAGCGTCATCCCTCAAGCTCACACTGCAGGGCTCCTCAGGACAGTAGCCTTCGTTGAATCCATCTTCTTCCGAATCAATTCCGTACTGGAAGAACTTGAGCGGTAGCCTGTAGGCTCCAAACGTCGTCAGGTCAACACCGTATTTTCCGGCAGAGTCTTCCATCCAGTATTCATGCAGTGTGTGGCCGCGATTGATCTCCTCCGGCTTGTTCAGCAGGTCGCGGTAGTACGTGGGAACGTCCTCACGATCTATGTTGGAGCTGATCGGCATAGGATTGGACCAAATGGTTGAGTTGGAGCGCTGGGTGACAGTGAAGTTGAGATCCTGGAAATCAACGCACACCAGCGCGATGTTAAAGTTGCGTTCCGAGCCCGTGCGATTGGGATTGTTCCAGGAGGTGTTGGGAGGGTACTTGTAGTCCGCCCAGGTCATGTTCTCGGGTGCTACCCAGTTCTGGGGATCAAGCACAGCGAAGGGGTCGCTGCCGCCAGACCGTATCGTCAGTGGCACCGCCTGTGAGATGGTCGGCCATAGCCCAAGAAGGAGGCTGGTCGTCCCTGATGAAAGCATGATGGCAGCGTGTGAGAGTGATAGAATCACAAGTCCATGCTGAAGGGCGGCGGCGGAACTTCTTAATGTATGGCATTGGGTTGGAAACTGCGAAAGGCGGGGCAAAAGAGCATGCACCCCTCAAAACCGCAGCACCGTGTTTGTTTCAATGTAACCATCCCAACGCAGTTGACCGCTATTCATCGAGCTCTTGATGCGCGCCAAGTGAAGACGCACTCAACAGGATCATTCTTGAGATGTTTAAGACATTGAAATTGACATGGATTGCCCTGCAAACAATCCGAATGCCGTGTACAAAGCTATTTATTTTGTCCAGTTTGATGCTGTAGAACCGTGGGAGGTAGTACCACTATCACGAAAATATGTCATACTGCATAGGCGACCAAGGCGACCCCGCCTGCGGATGGACGCCAAGGATGAACATTGCCGCGATTCATGCCACCTTCTTGATCAAGCACAAATATATGGGGTGCCGCTCTTGGCTTCGTCACAACGACATGCTTATCGTGAGATTTATGGCGGCATACAACAGCTTCCTGCGTAAGGCACTAGGCCACTTCCCTGTTACGCTTCGAGGCTCCCCGAAGCCTCTCCAGTACGGACCGTCACGTGCCCGTACCGCCCGTAACTGCCACAGCGCCGGTATGGCCTCCTGTTTGAACGAGAGCACAGCCTAAACCTGAGCCAAAGCGATGCCGAAGGAGGCCACAGAAGCAATGAAGCAGGCCCTAGGCGCCTTTATGTAAGGAAGTGAAATGATCTCAACCACCAGGATCAGCTCATGTTCTGAAGTCAAACTTGGAGAAAGTGAGGGCGGGAATTGAATGAGGGCTTCTCTACCGGTTCGAAATGTGTCCGACGCCCATCGTACTTGATCCGGCCGTGCTGTCGGGATTCCTGGTAGCGGCACCGCCATCCGAACCTCCCGAACCTCCCTCCCCGAGACAGGCAACGATGCCAGTCACGTTGTGAGCTCGGCGGATGGTATCGCCGTTGATGACATTGGACGTCGTCAGGCGTCGCCTGACGTCCCGCGAGACGAGTACGACCGCTGCTTCGGGAAGCTGAAGGGGGTGAGTACTTTGTCGAAGGGCCCTTCGGCACCCGCGGTGAGTCAAGATTTCGGCCACTTCTTTAGGAATTCAACCAACGGCTGATGGAAAGCAAGGAAATCTCCTCTTCTCTAGCATGCGGTTGGCCAGCATGACTCCAGCGAGCGTGCTCGTGGCAGGCCTTGTCGAGGGTCAGTAATGGCTTTCCTACGGCTCTGACTGCTTGCAGTACGACCAGCTAAGCTACGACCGGTGTGACGAGCTGACTGCGATCTTTCCCTGACCTAGCGTCCGAAGGCAAAAAAGTGGCTGCAAAGAATATTTCGGGGAACAGGAGCGGGATGAATTATCGAAGGGTGTCGGCGCTGAGATAAGCTCGCCACCAAGGCTCGTCAGATGCTGCCAACAGGAAGACGCACGTTCGAAACGGGCCCATCTTCTTTCCTGCTATGCCGACCGTGATCGCGCTTGGAAAATCTGCCTGATGGTAGCACAAAGTGTTCGCTCAGGATGTCTCCTCCCACGAAGTGTCATGAAGAGAGTGGCGACACAAAAAGCCTTACTGACACTTCGCAGCCATCTTCAATAGTGCTGGGAGCGAAAATGTTTCGCCTACTGGACAGCCCGAGGAACCGATCATTGGTATTCGTGGCCCGCAACGAAAGCCTTCCATCGCGACTTGCACGGGCCGAGAGGATGCGTTCAGTATTGGCAGCATCCTGATGCCCAGTCTTCGGCCTTCAAACATACTGCCGAGAGCAGGAGTATCGTGCCAACTAAAGGGGTAGACCGGTTTCGCTCTACACGCGGAAAGGGCGCAAGACTGAATCGAGCTGGAGGTGATGGCAATGAAATCCATGGATAAGGTGAATGGGAGGCGGTGATGTCGTCGACGGGATTCAAGAGAAAACGCCAAGAATTTAGCTTGGCGGCTACGCCACCCGTCACCTCGACTACACTTCTTAAGACAACCAACACCCGGTACCTTTGCATTAGCTTCGAGAACTTCTTCTTCATCTCCTTGCTCGAGCCACTTCATGTAGTCGCTGAATCGCGCGGCTTGCCATCATGAACAAGTCTACTAGCAAAGCCCAAGAGAAGCCAGAAGCGGCTGCCCCCTCAGCTCCCCCAGGCTACTCCCAAGCAGTCGCACCCGTCCCTTCTTTATCCTTCGGGGGCGTGCACACATTCGTACGCAACAGCCGCTTCGGCTCCAAAGTCTTCGTCCGATACAACGGTGTCGACCGTTACTGTTTCGCCGCCAGCAAAGATGGCAAAGTCTGGGTTCACGCCGGCGCCTCGACGGACAACCCCCCCTTGGGCTTCCTCGCCTTTCCAGAGATTCACAATGCCTTTCGAATGCACTTTGGCGATAATCAGGATCTTTTCAGTGACGCAAAGGCACGCGTCGGCTACCCGCACCCCAAAACGTTCACGTTCAAGACGCCCAAGGGGGTGGGGTCGAGCGTGAAGGAGTATGTCTGGACGCATCAAGGTGGCGATGTGCCCGACAACCCGCCAGCTCGATACAATCTCACCGTGGATACGGATTCTAATCCTACGACCGTCGCCACTTTGACCGTGAGCAAGAAGGGCAAGGAGGGCACGTCTTTGCGCTGGAGAGTCGAGCCAGAGAGCGAGGTCGAGCAGGCGTTCTTGGTCGCGTCATCGATTGGAGTGCTGACGAGGATGTCAAATAAGGCGAAATTCCACGACAAAGGCATGGGAACTGGTATGTCGAGGTGGTTTGGATTTTGGTGGATGGCGTCCTTGACTACCATTGCGATTGCATGATGAGGGTGTGGTGCGATCAGCCTCGCGTGGTAGCCGTGGGGCCGCGAGGACAAACCGAGATGATCATCTACCGCCAATCCTACGGCAAACCACAGATCCTGCTACAGCGCGCTCGTCCACCCTCCTTTGGACCCCCAAAGCCTTCCCACAACCGTCGCAACTTCCAACAAAGCTTGGTCCGCGTACCTCTCCTTGATCAAACTCAGTCCCACAGGCATCCCGCCTTCTCCCTCGAACCCTGGCACATTGACCACCGGCACATGCAACGCCGTCCAGAGGGAATTGAACACTGCATTTCCGGTCGATTCCAGGCCCATAGGTGCAGCATCCGGCGTGCTTGGTGCGACAACAGCGTCGAATTGCTGTGCGATTGCATCGAATTTGGGCCTCAGCGTCGCAACTCCATCAAACGCAGTGAGATAGTCTCTGCGTGAATAGCCATGTGCTCCCTCGACCTGGTCGATCAAGCTCTGGTCTAACTGCTCTTTTGCGCGGGCGTAATCGGGTCGGAACGCGGATCGCCCTTCACTGTAGAGGATGCACGAGTGCCATTTCGACAGTAGTGCAAATTCCGCGGGGAACTCAATCTCACTGACCTCTGCGCCCTGCTCTCTCAACAAGTCTGCTCCAAGTTGGAAAGCTTCGCTGGAGCCAGGGCCTGCGGTTTCCCAGACCATGGTCTTGATGAAAGCGAACTTCATCCCTTGGAGACCCTGACTGATCGGCTTGGGTGGAGTGTCGTCCGCAAGACCGAAGACTTCAGAGAGGAGCTGCAGGTCCTGTACGCTGCGAGCGTAGAAGCCGAGTGTGTCGAGCGTGAGACTGTATATCTTCTGGCCCTCGCGCGTGATGGCGTTCCAGGTCGGTTTAAGGCCGAACACCCCTGTTACACCACAGTCAGTCGAAGATCCTAGACGCCTGTTCGCCAGCGGTAGCAACCTACCACTGAAAGACGCGGGTCTAATGACACTGCCGCCTGTTTGAGTCCCGAGCGACAGGCAAGCCTGGAAGTCCGCCACGACAGCTCCACTCCCACTTGAGCTCCCACCCGGCGTTCTCTCCACATTATGGGGATTCGCAGTTCCAGCACCCTTCGTGATGGCCGCAAACTCCGTAGTCCGCGTCTTTCCCAGCACGAAAGCACCAGCCTGCTTCAGCATGATCACGGACCCGGCATCAACCTCTGGTTGGTCTCCAGCGTATATGGGCGAATTGTGCTGCGTCGGCTGGCCCTTTGTGTAGATGACGTCCTTGACGGCGATGGGAAGACCGTGGAGGGGGCCACGCTCAGCTTGGGGGACGGCATCGAGGGCGCGCGCGGTGGCTAAGACTTGCGGCGGGTCAAGATGCGCCCAGGCGTTTACTGAGGCGTCCCGAACTTCGATGCGGGCGAGTAGGCTTTGGGTGTAGGCTTCGATTGTGAGGCTGCCGGATGAGAAAGCCTGGAGAGCTTCGCTGGCCGTCAGGCGGCAGGCTGCCCTGGGATCCATGGCTGCGAGATGGGGTGGTTCGCAACACAGTACGTTCGGTCGAAATGTTTTTTTCAAATGGCCATCCTTCATCACCTCCCTAGTGGCCGAAACCTCGCGGCAAATGTATTTCTATCGCCGTCATCGGAGCTCAGGAAGCGTGCATTCGCGCGGGGCATGTATCCTGAAGGGCGCCAGGGCGCTGCTCCGCCGGGCAATCGTAATGGAGCGCGATCTGATAGGGCAACGACGACAGAACGAGGGTTGATGGTGTCGGCATCCGTGTAGACAGGGCCGAAATTTCGTGAGATGTTTAATGGTTGCTATCAACGCCTCGAAGACGTGGATGTGACGAGGAGACAGACGGTCTGTGTCTCCAGCAGAACACATTGTGTCAAGAGATACTATGAATGTCACGAGCTTTTGTGACCTCTCCCTTTTAACACGTATTACTTAGCATTGAATGACCGCTTTTCTCATCATTACAGCATTAATCAACTGGATCTAGGACGCCTCACTCAACCGCGCAGACTGAGGAGTCACCCCTATTCACCCTCTGTCTCACATCATAGTCATCGTCAATGCAACCGCACCCAACGCCGCCCACACCATCATACTCGTGTACGATCCACCCACAAACTTTGCCGCGCCACTCTCCTCCCCATCGCCAGAGTTGCTGGAATCTCCATCGTCGTCGCTCAAACCGAACGGCAGGCCCTGATAGCCAAAGGTCAAGTTCTGCTTCACGCTGTCGTTATAACAGTCACCAGCATCCAAGTCCAACCCCATCAGATCCTCCGAGTGCACGAAGAACATGAATTTCTCCTGGTCGATGCCCTCGAACCCAGACGTGTCGTACGGAAACTTGTCTTCGGGGTCCGTCGCCGACGTGTTCCTCAGCAAGATGCAAGACACCTGCTCCGGGTGCTCCTTTGCCAGCGCGGGGTAGTCGGACATGACATCGGAGTTCGACGTGTCGGCGACGAGCACGAAGCGGCGCTCCGGGAAAGTTTCAAAGACGATGTCGAGCAAGTGCTTGCGGATGGACAGCGTGGCGCTGATGTCGGAGAAGTTGAGCGGGCGCGTGTCAAAGCTGCCTGCCGGGTACGTCGCGAAGATGTAGTCCATGTAGATGCGCGTGACCTGCTCTGGCGTGGTTGTGAGGTAGTGGAAGTGCGCGTCGGGTAGCGACTGCGACCAGTTGGAATAGATGCCTGGCATGTCTTCCCATGGACGGAAGGATCGCGCGAAAGAGTTGAGCAGGCCTTGGCGGGGGGCGTAGATTTTGGTTTCGCGCAGGATGTCATCAATGTCGCTGACGATCGTGATCCCCTCGGGTGGGACGAAATATGCGCTAGCATTGCTCAAAGTGGTGTTCTCGACTCGGGTCTCGAGCGTCTGGATTGATTTTGTTTCATTGCCAGGCGTGAGACCAGAGCCGTCGATGGGAATGAAGGCTTCGAAGTCGCCCAAGGTTGTGGTGTTGTAGGGAAGCTGCACCTCTTGCTCCGACGACCCGTTGTTGCCGTGGAGGAGGATCGATGGGACCCTAACATCGTCTTGTTGCAGCACGAAGATGCTCGCTGTCACGTTGCGCGCCTGCTCTGCCTGATCTTCCGGCAAGTCCTCTGTATCTACCCCGATCAATAAGATGTCCGCGAGATCGTTCAACGTCTCTTCGTCCGTGTCCGGCTGCTTGTATACGTTGCCATGGAACCGCACATTCCACCCTTCGTCCGTCCAATTTGCATACGGCGGCAGATTCAAAACTTGCGTCGGCAGAGCATCGACTTGCTCGTCGTCGAGCCCCAAGGATGACTGGACGTCGTCCCCAGTAGGAAAGTCCTGGAAAAAGTCGGGGATCCCAGAAGCCACGTAGGAAGGAATAGCGGACCCAGCAGATCCCAGCCCATCGAGGATCGAGTTGGCGTAGCTGTCGAAGGAGTCGAACAGATCACGTCGGTCGAGGCTTCGGTCATGTTGGAGGGTCGGGGATGGAGTTATGCGAGGATCGCGAGGAGCTATCTCAGCAGTAGGGCTCGGTGTTGGAAGAGGTGTTGGTGATGCGGCGACCATGAAAAGGTGTAGTGCTGGCGGGAGAAGCAGATTTCGTGCTGCGAAAGAGGGCATGTTTGTTGTCGACTGTCGAAAAAGATGTCGTTGGTCGATGCCGAGATGCTTGATTGGGCGCGGCGGGATGTTGCCAATTTCAGGTGAAGAGAATTGCAGGTGACGGAAGTATGCAAATTTTGGTATACAAATCTACTATGCATGCGGTGATGCCGGGCAAGTCTCGATGCAAACCTGGATTATTCGACGGTCCCTGCCTCTGTGACGTCTGTTCATACATCTGCAGCCACATTTACATCCGAGATCCGGCTTGGCAGTTTCAGATCAAAGCTTCATCTGTGGCGGTGCTCAAGCCCCCGACGGCAATCCAACCTCACCTTCTGAATCGCAGTCGACATGAATGCGAGCGGACCGAAGAAGGTCTTTTGACACCAGACCGGCTTCAATCATTCACCCCACTTCTTCGCCTACTTACCGACGAAATGATACGACATCGGCTTGTTCGAGATAACACTGGAGGCGGAACCACCGCTCCTATCAGTATCCCTGTTCATGTCATGCAGAGCTGCCAGATCAACAGGCGGCCGGGCAACTCGTGGCCGAAGGACATTCGACGATAATGACATGGCGGCGGAGTCGCAAGAGCTCATAAGTACATGTGACTCTGCGAAACATCCTCCACACCGGGTGCCGACATCGTATCTGGAAACAGGGGGCCGTCGAAACGCGGCAGCTGCCGGCACACAGTCGCAACCTTCACATATGACACAGTCGTCTAGGTTGTGAAGAAAACTTGCCACAATCGAATTCCCTTGTTGCCAACACTCACTACTTGCAAGATGCCTGTGGCGTTCTCTGATCATCCTTCCTTCGCTCACACCAGGGATTTCCGCGGATATGGAGAACGTGGACTGCCGGAACTGAAATGGCCCGGGGGAGCAAAGGTCGCGGTATCTTTCGTCATCAACTATGAGGAAGTAAGACTGCCAGATTTCCGGATAGCACTTTGAAGCTGAGCGGCATCCACCAGGGAGGCGAGCGTTCCCCAATGGCCGGCGACGGCCAATCCGAGCCCAATCTCCGCGAGAACCCCATGGGCGGCGCTCGCATCAACACACGAGACCTAAACTCCGAGAGCGAATACGAGTTTGGTAGCAGAGCGGGCTGGTGGAGACTCTTCCGCCTGTTCAACAACTACAACATGAAGTTCACCTTGTACGGCGTGGCGCAAGCCCTCGAGCAGGTCCCCGAAGTCGCTGCTCGCTGCGTAGAGAAGGGTCATGATGTGGCGTCCCACGCGTACCGGTGGCTAGACTACCACGAGATGGGTGTGGAGCAGGAAAAGGACTTCATCCGGAAAGGTATCCAGTCTCTGAAAAAAATCACGGGGTACGCGCCGAAGGGCTGGTACTATGGGCGTCCCTCGCCCCAGTCTCACGTCCTGATTTCTCAGGTGTACGAAGAGATGGGTGAAGAGCTGGTCTGGGCGTCCGACACATACGCAGATGAGGTGCCCTATTGGAAGGACCGCGTGGACAAGCCCGACTCTGGCGTCTTGATGGTACCTTACAGGTGAGACCTCCGGCTGTTCTCTCGGCAAAGCCACCCGCTGACCGTTCTACTGCAGCTACTGCAACAATGACTTCATCTTCTCGGGCTTCCGCGATCCGGACGGCTTCTACAAGCACCTCAAGAACGCCTTTGACGTCTTGTACGAGGAGGGCGAGGAAGGGAATATGAAGATGATGACCATTGGACTGCACTGTCGCATCATCGGTCAGCCTGCGCGCTTCAAGGCGCTAAAGGATTTTGTTGACTATGTCTCCAAAAAAGAGGGCGCCTGGGTCGCGACGAGGACTAAGATTGCTGAGGCGTTCAGGGAGCAATTTCCTTACAAGAAGGGGACGTTGGCGAGCGGCGTTGAAACCAGCCGGAATTAGAATCATGGTTGATTGAAGACAAAGCCATGTGATGGACGAATGAATCAATGTTACTGACGGACGGAGCAAAGTGATTGACCCTATATCAATCGGACGGTATTGATCGTCGTGGGCAGCCCAGTCCAGGTGCTACAGGAAGGCAACATGGCCACGAACGCCTACCAGACTGTTTTAGCAGATCGCAGCAGTTAGGCACCACCGGAAACGAGGCTGCATCATCGACAGAGCAGTAACGTCTTAGTAGAGCCCAATGCCTGATGTTCTGCGACTTGTCGAGAACAACGCGATCAAACAGACCTTTTAGCTTGGGGTACTGCTCATCCTTAAGCAGACCCAACTCTTGAAAGGTGATAATGACCACGACATTGCCGCCCTTATTCAAAGTTGGCTGGCTAGCATCGAGTGTGGTCTTGTTGTACGCGTCGTTGGTGCTGCTAGTGCTCTTGGACTAACAGAAGACTTTCCACTGGTGAGGAGGAAGCGTCAGACAGTCTCTGAGCCATTTGTTTGAAAGGTTGGTAGGCAAAACGATGGCATTCGGGCGTGTGATGTGCTTTCGAGTGTCTTTGAACACGCTCCACTGGCGATCTGCTCATGATAAGAAAGAAAATCCAGTCGTCGTCTTGCCTATTCTAATGTTGTCGTCGAGAGTGCCACTCCCTGACTCGTTCGACTTTCCTTCGTTCGACATCACTCATGTGCATTCGCGAGACGCAACGTGTTCGTCGAGTGGAGTCGACGATCATCATGATAAGAGCTAAGACATCAGCCTCGCCGAATCTATAGGCGAAGACGGCGTGGACGCGGCAGTAGAGGCAACCTCGACGTCAGCAATGCATATCGAGAGGAAGCTTTCCCAGCTTTCCTGCCTAAGTGCATCTCTGTGAAGAGTTTCACTGACTGTTTTCTGGAGATATCAGTGGACGTCGGAATTCATTGGGATGCTCTCTCCATCGTGGTGCCCGAGATGCAGGTCGCTCTGCTGGTACCGATAAGACGTCGTCGTTAACTCCGAGGGGAAGACCTCCCTGCATGAACTGCTGTTCTGTGCGAGTATGTTTTTGAGGAATGATTGGTCAACAAGGACGATATATGCATCCGCAGACGATGCATCCGGGGGTACAGACATCACCGACACCGGTGCGATGCACCACAGGGTCGAGTGCTCGTCATTGCTCGTTCGACTCCAGAGACGTTGCTATAATTGGATGAACATACCTTCTATCGTACACTATCAGGCCAAGCACTGTCCGATTAGGCGGAACCTCCGCTCTCGGTACGTCGAGAGCTGCATCGTTATCGATCGTCGTCCAAAACGTCAGGTACGTTGATCAGCCTCGGGACGATCAGACATCGTTAGGCGAGCTTGATAGGAACACCTTCCCGGGCTAGCAGGGTAAGACATACCTTTAGTCCCTAACCCTGTCGAGCGCGAACCCGCGTCCCCAGCCCCAACCGGCCTCCCTCCCAACCGGCCGGAGCTCAGTCAACCACAAACAAGCATGAAGCTTCTCACCCGTTCATCCATAACCGCCCTATTCTCCTCCACCAAAGACGCCTTCATCACCGCAATACGCGCACGACCCGAAGCCCCCCGGACCAGGACCGCGCATCGGAAACGAGCGCCGGTCAAACGAAAATCTCGAGCCCACGCCGCCAGCCCAGCGGACATGGACCTGGTATAATCTGCCACTGTACTGGTTCTCGAATTAGTTCGGAACGACGGGTTGGAGGGCGGCATGGAGTTTGATTGGTGCTGGGCTGGTATGATGGGTTCCTTTTAGTTTCTTTCAGGTTGAGCGAACGATCGCTAATGGGGCATTGGACGAGCAGAATTTTGAACAGGCGTTCATAGCCTGCGTTTTAGCATCAGTGGTCTCTACGATCATGGTCGTGCTGATGGCGAGGTACGTCTAAGCGTTGTGGCCCAGCGTAGAACACTTTGGCGGTTTGTGCTTACCATCTAGGGCCGGAGTGATGTATCACATTGGGTTTGCACCCTTACCACGCGCCATCATGGGCATGTACGGGTCGGACTTCTTCATCTTCATCCGCGCCATCGTCTGCATCATTTGGGTACATTTTCCACGCTGCATCCCGAGCCGTCTGCGCGAGTCGAACGACAGCTGACCTCGGACCCTGCATCTTGGTACGGCACCCAAACCTTTTACGCCGCGAATCTGCTGTCTGTCATGCTGCGTTGCGAGTCCGGGCACAATTGGGAGAACTTCCCGAACGCGATCTCTGCGGATGCGAACGTGACCAGCGGTCAGCTGCTGTGCTTCTTCCTGGTCTGGCTTATGGAGCTGCCGTTCTGCTTCGTGCATCCTACCAGGATTCACTATCTTTTTGCAGTGAAAGGTATCGTGCTCCCATTCGCGACGTTCGGGCTATGGGGTTTGTCACAAATGAAGCATGTGACTCCTATTACTGGCCAGGTGCCAATGCATTGTACGTCCGAGAAGACCCATGTCCTATTAGGGATTTCTTGAACTTGCGGACCGGGGAAAGAGGTCGAAATCCGAGACGCATTCAGGGGCGTACATTTCCACGCACGGAAGGAGAGGTAACCGACCAGGAAGGACACCGGTGAAGCCCCATTTTCCAGGACGGCGCTATTAGCCGAAGCAGCATCTCATGGTCCCCCGCATGTCCAGCGCTGTTGATGGCGGCCCTCTCTCGTCAAGTGGGGGCTTGTTGGCTTCGACGTGAGTCGTCCTGGAATTAGCCCAGCAGCAGTCGGCGCGACAGTATCTCTGCGGATATAGAAAAGACTGCATTGATGAGGCCACTGACTGAGTCGGATTGGAGCTGGCGGAAAGGCGAGAGCGCTTTGCAGGTTGTAGTCGTCTTTGGGATGGCCGCGCAGGGGGTGGTGTGCCAGTTCTGCTTTTTGAATGTGGACATGACTCTAGTGATGGTGCCGTTGAGCGAGTTAATTTGGAGCTGGCGGGGAGAAATGTGATCACGCATGCTTTAAACGGGTGAGTTGACAAAGCGAAATCAATGATTGTGACGGCCACGAAGAAGCATCGTACTTATCGTTTGGCAGCTGACGGACATCTACAACCCACCCGACCCCCACGACCACCAAATTTCACCCACCAAAAACACCAAACCACCCACCACCTCTGGCCGACGAAGAGAAAAAGAAGTAAAAGAAAGTGTCAAGAAGTTGCAGCCGTAGCCAATCATCATCATTCATCAAACCATCATCAGATTAGAAATAACCGTCGTCAAAGAAAAACACCCGCAGAACGCTTCGATTCCAATCCCCACGCGCCCACCCAGCAGCAACCCGCGAGAAACAAAGCAGCGAGATGGATGTGTAAAACAAACAACGAGAAAAGAATGAGAGCAAAAGCAGGAAACAAGCAACGGGTATCTCAGACTCGACGCCAGCGCAAAGCAGACAAAGTGACAGAAAGCGCAAAACAAGAAGCGAAAGCGAAAGCAGAAGCAACGCACGCCCCCCAGCCCACACGCAGCGCAGCAAGTAAACCACAAAACCAACACCCCGCCCCCTTCCCTAAAACATTCGTATTCTCATAGTTCATGTTCAACGTCAAAACATCCAAACATCGAGGGGGAAAACAAAAATCCATCGAGCGTCTGATCGGCGTCATAGCCAATTCATCCTCGTGCTCCTCAAGACCTCTCCGCCGCCCTCCCCTCACTCGTCGCGACCGCCACGAGCGCCTCCAAGCGGCCCATATCGTGATTCTGCGGCGGGGGGTGGCACGTGGCGATCTGCAGGTCGCGACCCGTTTGCAACGCGTACGTCTGCTGCTGCTGCGATGGGTACTGCTGCGGGTACTGCTGCGGGTGCGGGTGGGGCAGCATGTGGTGTGGGTGCGGGGGGTGCTGCTGCACGGCTCCGGGGTGCGCGGCGGCGTAGGACTGGGGGTCCTGGTCAGACGGAGGTTGGTGCTGCTGGGTAGCGGAAGAGCCTATCTTGCGCTCGTCGGCAAGGACGGGGCCCAGGGGGTAGGGCTCCGAGGAGCCGTGAGGGTTGACGATGACGGGGTGGAATTCGTGAGCGAGGGAGGCGGAGGGGGTGGGGGCGCCGTCGCTGCTGCCGGAGTCTTCTGGGGAGGGGCGGTGGGGGCTGGCGTGGATGTTGGAGGTGGAGGGGGGGAGCACGGGGCCGCCGTACCAGGCTTGGCGCTTGTTTTTGCGGGAGGTCGACGGGGGTTCGGGCATGGAGTGGTGTTGCATTTGGTGTGGTGCGATCGTCGTCGGGGCCTGGTGTTGGAAGTGAAGGGGTTGGGGTGGGTGTTGCGCACTTGCGCTCTGCCATTGTCTTTCCGCAGGCGGGGCGTTAGCAGATGCAATGTCGAGCCTCGTCAGATTCTGGTGCAAGCCGCCGTCAGACGGACGGTGTCGATGATTGCTTGTGGGGTGCGGGCTCGCCTCGCCTACGCCCGGGCTGTTAGGCTGTCGCGCCGACGTTGGCGGCGCGTGGTCGAAGCTCTCGATCCCCGGAAGCCTGGTGACTTGACTTGCTGCCGGCTGACCAGAAAGCGCTGGACGGTGGTCGTCGGGCGTAGAATGATATGACAGACCACTCGTCGCAGGTCGCTGGGTGTAGCCCTGGTTGGTTCCGGGATGCCACGTCCGCCTGCGGTATTCCAGTTCGGTCTCAGACTCCCGCCTGTTGTGAGAGAAGACGGTGGTCGTCGGGCTGCCAAACACGCTGCTGTTCTGCGAGTACATCGCCGAGTTGTTCGACTGCATCGGGCTGAAATAAGGCGGCGGCGGCGGCGGAGGATATCCCTGTCCACCCTGATATGTGAGTGAGGCTGAAGGGACGGACAGTCGCCTGCCATGGCGAGCGCCGTTGTAAAAGGACGATCTCGAGAGTGTGGACGCTGGCGAGCCCATACCGGACGAGAAGCGAGGACTAGGTGCGCCGCCGGAGAAAGTCGTCGAAGTCGGGGTGCTGTAACCCGTCGGTGACTGAGCGTAGTAAGGGTACTGCTGACCCGGGCTGCTTGGCGTTTGAGTATCGATCGCCAGCTTCCCATGTGGAGGCGAATCGTTGGCGATGGCCAGCGGCTGTGGTCGACGTCGCGTATCTTCTGGCATGCCCATACTCGACGTCGTCGACCCAACGCTCGAGTTCGACAGGTTGCGGCTGTGTCCTCGGCTATGCACACCACTACTGCTGCCGGTGGTGGACGCTCGTGACCGGCTACTCTGAGGGCGCACTCTGTCCGTCCTGATCTGTCTCTGGAAGCGAGTACTGGTCGCGGCCAGAGAGTCACCCGGGATCTCCTCGTTGACATGAACGGTCTGCGCGTGCTGACGGAGGTTGTCGAGGCGGGAGAACCTTCGGGAGCAGTGGCACTGAAACGGTCGTTCACCGGTATGTTTCCTGCCACTAGTTAGTCTCGCACACACCACTCCAACTCCTTCCTTCCACTCACCGTATGTGCCTCGCCAGATGTTCGCTCCTCGTAAAGCTCAGCTGACACGGCGGAAACTCCGTGCAGAAGAACCGCTGTCCTTTCTTCTTCTTCGACGGCGGCTGGCCCTCACTGGTCGCGCTGTCATTGTCCGATCCATCGTCTTCAGCAATATTGTCCTCATCTCCCTCCCCCATATCCACATCATGCGTTTTCCCAGCCTGCAGCGCCATCGACGGGGACTCGCGATAGGCGCTGGCCCTCTTCAGCGAAACCGACGACTCTTGTAGACCCCCGTCCGTCCTGCCCGGCGGAGTCAACGGCTCGTCGGGAAGCGCACGCTGCCCTCGCAGGGCGCCAAAGCCGCGTCGAGTCGGTGTGTCGGGAGGCGAGGAGAGGTCTGACTGTGCGTCTTGGGGCGGCTGATGGGGGAGGGGCTGCGGGGCGCCTTGCGTGGGCGTCGTCGGCGTCTGCTCGTCCGGGTGTGCATCGCGCGATGGGTGCAGCGCGGACGGAGAGTCCATTTGCAGGGCGCTCGTGCGCTGCGGGACGGGTTCTGCGGCGTGCTCGTGCGACGCTTCGTGCGAAGGCGGGCGGGGACTGTCACATGTAGGAAAGAAGGATGCGGTGTGTTTGGGGTTCGGCCGGTTGGGTGCTGCGGGGGCGGGATCGAGGTCGTGGTGGTGGCGAGGGTGCCGCTGCTGTGCGAGATGCTGGCGGCGAGGAGGGAGGGTGTATGCGCGGCTAGGCCAGCCCTGCAGACCGGACGGCGGCGAGGAGACGCAGGGGGCGCAAAGGGAAGGAGGAGGAAGAAGAAGAAGAAGAATAAAGACGAGTCGAAGCGGAAAAAGCCACCGCGCGCTGTCGTGTCGTCGTCGTCGTCGTCGTCGTCTTCGTCTGGTCTATTCGCGGACAGCAGGAGACATATACAAGAAGCCCGGCGGCAAGAAGCTTGGGGAGGATGTCGTCGATGATGGTCCACACGTGAGCGTGAAAGGGAAGTGGGCTCGGCGGCGGGGGACTCGACAGGCACAAGCGGCGTCAGCGGAAGAGGCACGGTCGATCTCGCATGCGGACATGGAGGGGTGCAAGGGAAGGAGGGGCGGGCGGGCCAGCGAGCGAGATGCGTCGAGGGGCAGCACCACACGACAGCACAGCGCGGCACAGGACGGGGCGGGTGGTGAGGCAGCGAGGGCAGGCAGGCGGGCGGCGGCGTGGGCGGGTAGTACCTCAGGAGACGAACAACAAAGCGTCAAGAGAAGAACCGTATGCAAGAAAATAGGCGCCGGGGGACGTAAGGACTACAAAGTCCCGTCGAGTACTCGAGAGTACGGCTCGAGTGCGGATACTTCTTTTTCCAAGTGGTGGAGGGGCGGGTGTGACGAGGAGAGCCTGGAGCGAGGGGAGGTGGTGGGGGAGGGGGGGATAGAGGGGGGGGGGCTGGAGAAGAACGACCGACGCATGGATCGCCCGGCGGTTCGAGTCGTAGATGCGATATTGTCGATCGTTCCAGCAGGGAACCGCCTAGCCATGATTACATGTATGTATTTACATCTCCGCGACTTGACACGCAACTTTCCACGTCCGACTGGGTTGCGACGACGCTTCACCGAATACGACGACGACGACGACGACGACGACGACTACAACTCGTCAGACCACCCCTCCTCACCCTGACCGTCAGCATCATCCATCGCCACCCCTCCTAAATCTACCCCAAGGTGGCCGCCGGGAACGGACGGAGGATCGGGAAACCCTCTCGACGTTCGCTCTCCCGTCCTGATAAGCCCCCGAGCCCCCCTTCCAAGCGGGTGGTGGCTCTCGAGGGCTACTCGGAGCGGACAGACGAGACGGCGTGGCCAATGATTGACGTTTCCAGACGATGGTGGGGTGAAGTTTCGTAGTGCGTGGTACCTTGTCCCGCCTGCGACATTCAGGTACGGGGACAGGTACGGGCGCGGGTTGGCAGGCATGGCTGATTGATTCATGGCTGCGGTGGCGACGAGGGCACATACAGTGAATAGTATGTATTGCTGCTGCGTCCTCGGCTGTGCGGTCGTCGGATCGTTTGCTGCTCGAATGCCCTACTTCGCACTGTGGCTCCCCGTGCCTTGCGCGGTGAGATGCTGGCGTGCGAAGAAGGGTATCCGTCGGAGCTATCTGAGCGATACATACTTCCGGCCAAACGGTCACATGCAGCTGTGCAGCCTTCCGGGTGGGGAGGGGGGGGGAGCGTGGACGACGGGTGGCCAGCGCGACATCATCGATTGTCAGACTCGAGTCAAAGTCCTGGTAGCTTTCGCCGTCCCCTCTGGAATGCTATGACGTCCAAACACCGTCCTCGAAACGCAGCCAAAGCGTTCGAGTCCGCCTCGAGTCCGCCATCTGCTCCCAGCCCAGACCAAGACAACAGCCCCCATCTCCCCCGCCCCAGCTGCGCCAGTCCGCCCCGTCCTTGGAAACGAGGAAACCTACATCTGACGTGCATGCGCAGCGCTAGGTCAATCGCGGCCATCCGTCCCAGCGCGCGCTCACGGCTCCATGCAAGGGCCGGAGCTAAATCCATCCAGTCAACGCTTCTGCGCGCGTCCGCGGTGTGTGCGAGGTATGACAGCATGAGGTGATGATATGGTACAGTAGGCACCACCACGGTCGGAGTAAAGGCGTGCGTGCGTGCGTGCGTGCAGGGTGTGAAGGCCTTCCGGCGTGAACACTGCAGAAGCGAGAGGGAAAGATGCGGGCGGGCGGTCCGTGTGGTGCGTGTGAAGATTTCATGCGGTTCTCGCGGGTTGGTCGAGGTGGATGAGGTAAGATGTGCGGGATTGCAGGTGTGGTGGGTTGGGGGAGTGGTACGCTAGATTAAACGTCCCGGGGTCGGAAGGCTTTTTGGCGATAGGGCAATCTGGGGGCCAGGCACATCGAGGGGTCGGATTGCGATGCGTGGTGCCGTTGACTACGAACGGAGAAGTAAGGTAAGGAGGGGGAAGAGGTGAAAGTCCGTTTGTCTGAACTGGAAGTGTTGACAACCGCGCTCTTGAGCGGAAGGATCACCCGACCCCCGCTCTTTGCCCATTCAGCTCACATAGAAGCTCACAAACGACTCAACGACAGCAGTGAGCCGCGGGAACCTGGCGAATGTAAACCATTACAGAACAAAGATGCTCCAGCACGCTAAACCCTACCACGCATTCTACCCATTTCAGTCCCCACTCCCGAGCCGCGCCGTTGACACCGCGACGCCACAGCCATCCCTCTCGGCCCCGCCCCCTTGCTTCCCCAATGCCTTCAGACCATGAGCTTAACCCCGGCGCTCGGGGCCCCCACGGCACACACCTCGCAGACCTTGCAGACGGTGCCCTTGTACTGCACGTGGTAGCGCGTGCCGTCGAAGGGGCAGGCGAAGCTGGGCTCGCCCGCGTACAGCGGCGTGTGGGATGCGGCGCAGACGTCGAAGTCGCCGAACGAATCGTGCTCGATGTCGATGGCGTCCGCGGGGGAGCGCTCGGCGACGGCCTTGACCTTGCGGGCCTGTCGCGAGTTGATTAGCGGGAGTGGACGGTGTGGGCTGAGAGGGGGCTAGAACTTACGGTCTCCTTGAACTTGGCGTTGGTGCCGCGCTCGATGAGGGCGTTGGCAAAGCTTAGGGCGCTGCCGAGCTGTTTGTTCTTGTTGGCGAAGTTCATGGCGGAGAATAGGGCGAGAGTTTGGTGCTGAGGCTCCATGGCAGGGATGGTGAAGTAGGCAGACAACTCGAGGCTGCGCTTTTTGACATCGTCGGGGAAGGAGCTCAGGTCCGTCTCCTTGCCGACCATCTGCCGGCGCTCCAGTTCGATCGACATGCCGAGGACGTACTGGCCGGCCAGGCGGATGGCTTCCCGGGCTTCTTGCACTTGGGGGGGCGAGGTCATGGCGTTCACCATGAGAAGGTGCAGCGTCTTCTTGAAGGCGACAAGGCCGTCTTCGAGCTTGTTGGCTTTCATCGCGTTCTTCCCGGCGGCGACCTCGCCAGCTTGGATGGACTCGAGGTCGCGGGAGATCAGAGGGAGGACCTTGCGGGAGTCGGTTTCGGTGAGTGTTCGGCGGACATAGTTGACGAGCGGCGGCATGCCTGCGTTCGCCGGAAGGTAGGTGCGTGTTGCCGAGTAGATTTCCATGAAGCGTTCCTCAAGCGGCTTGAAGTTCACAGCGCCAATTTGCCTGTTCAGCAAATTCATGGCACTCTCAAAGCTTCCAGCGGCAGCGTGATCAGCAGCAAGTGGGGAGTTCCGGGTCCACAGATCCGCTTCACTGCTTCCGGCGCCAGCTTCTGCGCTCTCGACATTGACGAAGTCATCCTCTACATCCTCCACCGCATCGTCACCCATGTCCCATCCGGCAGCGGCATCGTCGTCTTCCCCGTCATCAAGGTCGGCGTCTCCGTTGCCCTGAGGTGCTTCTTCGTCCGCAAGTAGGTCTTCTTCGGCGTATCCGTTCGTTTCCGGAGCCGCGTCGCCCTCTGCTAGCAGTGCCTTCTCGAAGGAGCTCGCGCCAGTGGGCTTTGTAGGCCAGTTCGTCTTGAACGTTGGCGCGATGGCCTTGGGTGTGCCGAGAGGTTTCCCCGTGGTCGGGAGTGTGATTTCGTCCTCGGTCAGCCCGCTCGCCTCCAGGATCTCCTGGCACTCATCCTCGAGTCCGTTTGCCTTCGCAGTCAAGTAAGCAAGAGGGTACTGGTCGACCTCCTTGAACATGTCAATCCTGTTCTGCGCGTCGCCAAGGTATAGCGAGTTCTGGAAACGGCTGGTCATGTCGCCTCTGTGCTCCGCAATCTTAGCCATGCGCTGCAGCTTCGACTGGTCGCCAGTCGTGAGGTACAGGAAGGACAGCTTGTCGAAGTTGCGCATTTTCTGGTAAGTCATCTCCACGACCTGGTGGTTACCGTGCGCCAGCGCTTCGGTGCTGAGGCGTTGCCACAATTTGGGCCGGTCAATCTCCTTCGCCATGTCAACAGCCACCTCCAGGTTGCCGCATTCAATCGCGAGCTCGAAACGGGTCTGTGGGTCCTGAACGAATTGCAACGCGATTTCGGGGTAGCCCTTCTTCTGCAAGTAAGAAATGATGCTTTGCCCGACCAAGCTTGAAGTCTTGATAATGTTGAGCATCTCATCATAATGTCTCTTGACGAGCGCCAGCTTGAAGCGGTATTCTGTCGGGTCAATGGTGAGAACCTTGGGTTTCGAAGCACGGTCTAGGCAATAGACGCTCTTCCCTTTGACGCGGACCAGGTAAACAGTCTGTTCGAGGGTGCGCACAATGCCGTTGTCGCCGTTCATGAGCGTGTATTTGATGTGGTTGAGCGTGGAGTACAGCAGCACTCCAGCATCGTCCCAACAAGCGCTCTTGATTCGGATGGTCTCATGCAGAGTACTAATCTGCTTGAGTGATTTGTCGACAATGGTGACATTGTGCTTGCTCAAGAGCGCGGCGTGGAAACCATCCGTGGACCAAATGACGTACTTCACTCCAGCGACAGCAAGCTCAGCAAGCTGCTTCTTTTGTTGAATGTCATAGAGGTAGATTGTGGTGGGCGATATCAGGAGCAGGCAACCAGTGCCGCCGAACGTCATGTCGGTGGTCCCAGTCGGCGGCTTGATGGTTTTCGTGGTGGAGTTTGAGAGATCCTTGATGTCGATCTGGTTGTTCGACTGGCTGAACACGGCGAAACGGTTGCGAGCGACGAAAACGGCAGAGGAACCGTTGCCACGCAGAGTGTTCGTAGGCTCAACGGCGCCAGATGCATCGCGCGGTAGGTTGATAAGCTCGTATGTGCCGTTATCTGCCGGGGTTGTGACCAGGATCGAGCGCTCGGCCGGGTTGTAGGATAGAGTTCGCGGAGGCGTCCACGGGCTACCCAGCTTCCTCAGCGAGAGCATGGGCGGGCTCTCGACATTCTTGCTGAAGTCGTAGGAACGTACAAGCTTCTCCTTGGTGATGAAAAAGAGCTGATTCTGGTGTACCGAGAATGCCGGCCTCTCGCGCTCCAGCTTGAACACCATGACACCGTTGTCGTGGCCAGCAGCAAACAGGTTGATCTCGGGATGCGCAGCAATCACCCAGAATCGGTCATTCTCCCTCTTGAAAGACTGGACCGAAGTGCGCTTGTTCAAATCCCACACGCGAATGGTCCTGTCTTCGCCCACGGAAAGCACAAGATCCTGATGAGGGTGGAACAGAGCTGCGGAAGCGTTCTGGAAGTGTCCCCTGCAAGTATCCACCTCCCAAGCCTTCGTCTCGCTCATGCGCCAAAGCTTCACCAGCCTGTCATCGCCAGCTGACACAATCAGGTCGTGCTTCGGGTGGAATGCCACCCAGTTGACCCCTCTATCGTGACCCTCCAGCACAAACTTGACCACCGCATCAGTGTTGCCAAACATGTCCGCCTGGTTCTGGTTTTGACGCGCCATTTGGTCTTCGAAAGTCATCGAGGTCGGGGCCGAGTGCTTCTTCCGCAGACCCGAAATGTCCCAGACTCTTACAGATTGATCGAGCGAGGCAGAGACAACGAGGTCTTGCTTGGGGTGGAACTGCGCGCACATCGCGTAATGGTTGTGCCCGGTCATGGTGCAGACTGCAATTCATTAGCGCAAGCCACATCCTCTGCCGATGGTTGTCATACTCAATGAGCGATTCTGCCAGTTCCATATCCGAATCGTTTGGTCGTCCGAGCTCGACAGGATCCAGGGGAGCTCATGATGGAAGAAGACGGTGCGGACATAGTCCAAGTGCCCGTTCAGGGTGAATAGGCATCTTCTGCTCTGATATGACCAGACTTTGATCTTGTAGTCATCCCCTCCCGAGACGAACAGCGGTTGTGTTTTGTGAAAGTCAATCCCCCGCACCGGCCCATCGTGCTCTTCGAATCGGTCAATAAGGGTCCCCATGCGGTAGTCCCAGAGCTGGATGGTCGAGGAGTGAAGGGATACAAGGATCCATGGTCGCTTGGGGTGGAAGGCAATGCCTTTTGCGCGAGAGGATTTGGACTCGAATTTGGTGAGCATCGAGGAGGAGTTCATGGTGGAAAACAAGGGGGGAGCCTCAGCCCCAAGCATTCGCCGGCGCCAATTGATCCGCGACGTCAGAAACAGGCAGTGTAAGGTCTCGTGGTCGTATCGTGGTCGTGAGCGCGAAGGGAAGGAAAGTTGATGCGACGGCGTGGACGAGGGGGTTCGGGTTGCTACCTATTCCAGACCTCATCGGCCTCCAGCTGGCCCGTCGAGCGCAGTACGTAGCCAAAATATCGCCAAGACACGGGGAAGGACGGGACGTGCCTTTCCGCACTTCAAGATCACGTGCAACAAGGCCGCCGTCTCGATTTGTTCGAACAACGCTCAAACACACTTTTGACTTCACCTCCTTGTTACAGTGTCACGCCACAGTGGGCGACGCTGTGCGGCCGTGCGGTGCGTCTCCCCGTGGCACCATCGTCGTCGTGAATGCGCCCTTCAATATGTCCAACTCGGCCGGCTGTGTGATTGGACGGCGGGATGGGAACAGCTCCCATTATTGACGGCCGAGACGGCCCAACTCCACCCCCTCCGACCATCTCCGACGCGCACAACGACCATGTACGCCGGAAGAGAAAGTCCGTCAGAGGCAAGTACACATTAACAAACTCTCAAACAACAAGTACATTGCGTACATATATTGGCCCCCATTTCCTCCTCATCAGCATCCCCCTTCGTCACCACCCACCCCCTCCAGCGTACTGGCGACCGAAAGGTGCACCCGCAGCGAATCACGCCGTGCATTTGCCACGTCAGGAGCGAACGCTGGCTAAACAGCTGAGGTGCAGTGATCTGCAGGGTGGTTGCTTGCTCTTTTTTTTTTCGCCGTTGCTGCCCAAGCAAGGAGGACGTCTCGAGCTCCTGAAGAACCGCTCCTCTCCCGGTGCTGCCTGCTCGTCTGTCCGTCACTACTCTCTCTCCCGCACCTGTAGGCCACAGAACCCTGCAAACAACAGAACTCAAACGCCATCCATTTGAAGATCGTACCGAAGATGATATTGTCCGGATCCCAACGTCCCGCCCACATTGTCAAGAAATACCACCTGCCAGGCCTAGGAGTTCCACCGCCAGACGAGCGCTGAATCGCATAACCACAATCATTTTGGAAGTCGGAAGCGAAAAGTCATTATCATATGGCAACTACCCACTCACACCCCGGGTTTCCTCCTGGAGCCGGATTCTCCGGCAACAACACGCCCAGCGCGCCCCGCACCCCTCCCTATACCCCTCGCAATCGCACGTCCAAGCGTGTTCACGCCCGTATCGATTCGCCGGCCCGCTCGATCCATCCTCACGAAACTACCAGTCCGACCCGCAATGACGCCAAACGCCGCCGTGCCACCAACTCGGTGAACGTGCAAGAGCTGGCCGAGGGCGACGCCGGCTACACCACCGATCTAGACATCGTCTACCCGGACGAGTTGGAGGAAGTTTCCAGCGGAAGCGAGGACAAGAGTGATGACGAAAACGAAAGCGACAGCGAGTTTGACGACGAACCCGAATTCCACACCGCACGCGCCTCTGCTGCCTCCTCCAACGCTTCCACCGAACCAAACCCCTCCTCCGAGGATGACGCTTCGGACAATGAACCCTCTCAACTCAACACCGCTCACCCAATAAACGCCAACGCCAGCAACGCCCCTTCTCCCGCGCAAATCACCAATCGCTTCTCTCTCCTCGCCTGCGACCCCGACCCAGCCTCCGCCTCCGACTCCGACTCCGACTCCGACATTCTCGACCCAACTCCCACCCACGAACCCTCTCCCGCCAACGCATATCCTAACCACACCAACGCCTCACCCACCCACGAGACCCACCCCTCCTCCTCCTCCGCCCCTTCCACCCCCTCCGACACCGACCAAGCCGCCTTCGAGCACCAGCGCCGCGCCCGCGTCCTCCGCAAACGCACCTCCTCGCGCCTCTTCAAACGCACGCACAGCCAGAGCGTCTCGGGCGAAACCCCTTCTTTCCCGAGCCACGGCCACGGCCAGGATTACGGTTACGGAAAAACGCAAGCAGAGCGCGGAGCGGCAGGGGAGGTGGCGGATTGGGAGGCGTGGGGCGATCAGGATTTGTGCGGGAGTGCGAGGAGGTTGCGGCGGAGGGTTAGAGGGCCGGAGGGCGTGGGGGAGGCGGGGTCGCCCGGGTTCGGCGCGGGGAGGGGTGTGGATGGCACGGGGGGGTTGGAAGTGGGGGTGGGGATTTCGGAGGATGAGGAGAGGGAGGGGGAGGCGAGTGAGGGGGGAATGGACGTGGATGGTTAGGGTGAGGTTGTGTCTCGGCTTTTCCCCTGAGTGACGACGGCTGGTACGTCGGAGGGGGGGGATATGGCGGGTTTCGGATGACGGCCTGGAGTATGAGTTACATGTCCGACACGTGCGATGATGAAATTTAACGCGGGGTAGACGATTGAAATGAACCCATGAAATCTGACTTGAGTTACAAACCTATTCCCTTGCAAAGCACTACCCAGGCTGCAGAATCAACACGCTTACCCCCTAAACACACACATCCTCCACTGCCTCGGCACAAAACCCACAAATTCCAACCCACATACCCCAACCCAGACAAAAGCAACTCCTGCAACAACACCCCATCACGACCCAATCAAATCCTCCGCACTCTCCCCCCGACCACAATCCATCGCCCATTCTCACCCTGCCCGCTGCCCTCAGACCTCTTCCCCCCACCAGCTGCCCCCGCATCCCCCGTTCCAACGCTCCGAGCTCGCGTGACGAATGTTGTCTCCGCTGTGTACGCTGCCGCGGGTTCAACGGGTTCGGAGGGCGCGATGGGGACGATTATGATGCCTTCGGGCGCTTCGGAGGTGGTTGTTGGGGGTGGTGCTGAGGATGAGGAGGGGAAGGATGGGGGTGGGGCGCTGCTGGTGATTGGTGGGGCTGAAGCGCTGTCGGTGGGCGCGGCGCTGCTGGTGGGCACGGCGCTGCTGATGGACACGGCGCTGCTGATGGGCACGGCGCTGCTGGTGGGCACGGCGCTGCTGGTGAGCATAGGTGCGGGCGCGGAGGAGGTGGCTGGAAAAGAGGATGCGGCCAGTGGGGTGGAGGATGCGTCCAGGTACGGGGAGGGTCCTTGCGCTGAGCTGGTGGGAGCTGCCGGCGAAGATGGCGCAAAGGACGAGGTCGGTGCTGCGCTGAGTGCGGAGCTGGAGGCTGGGAGTGAGGAGGAGCTGATGTCTGCGTGCGAGCTGGAGAAAGGTGCTGGCGTGGATGACGAGAGCTGCTCGGCGGCTGCCGCGCTGGAGGATGGAGTTGGCGCCACACTTGGTGCCGGGCTGGAAAGCGTGGATGGGTCCGCGCTAACGGTGGCCTGTGAGCTGGGAGACGCTGCAGCCCTGGAGGACGAGGACTGCGCGGGAGCCGCCAAACTGGAGGATTGGGGTTGTTCGGCAGCTGCAGATGCACTCGCAGTCCAGAGAGTGCTGAGCGAGAACTTGTCAGAGGAGGTGGTCGCCGTCGTGCTCGGTTCCGCCGAGGGCGTGACGATGACTGGGAACTCTGTAGCAGAGCTGAGTTGGGAAGACAGCGGAGTGGAGGAACCCGTGGCTGCGTTGCTCGACATGACAGAGCTGATTGGAGCAGTTAGTGACGCAGCAGATGCCGTGCTCGAGGGCGCGGCTGCGAAGCTCGAAGATGGAGCGGCGTTTTCAAGTGTTTGGGTCTGCGTTTGGCTCGACGTGAAAGGTGCAGGGGAGCTTTGGGAAGATTGTAGTGCAGACGACGCCGTGCTGGTGGTCGGAATGGCGGGAGCTGACAGCACGTTTGGTTGATCCGCGCCATCCGGGAGAAGGCCTGTCAAAGTCTTAGTGGGCGGATTGCTAGCCGCTGCTGTAGAGGACGTAGGCGCAGATGCCGGAGCGTCGTAGCTCCTGGAGTAAACCCAGATGGGAGAGGTGGCGGCAGGTGTCGATCTCTGAGGAGTGAACGAGCTTGTAGGCTGGGGGGGCGAGGCCGTTGGCTCTGGCACGACGGGCGCTGAGCTTGAGGATTGGAGCGAATTTGCAGGTGTATCAGAGGAGGCTGTCGGCTCCGGAGGGGCACTTGACGCACTCTGCGTCTCTCCCGGCGCAGCGTCAACCTGCACTGAGGATTGCGACTCCGCTGAGGACACGGAAGCAGGGGCGCTCGAACCGCTCTCTTGTGGGTACGCACTCGGCGCGACGGTGGTAAACAGCGTCAGTGTCGTCGTCGAACCCTTAGAGCGCTCTTCGCTGATTTGCTCCGCGGCATCTGAAGAAACAGGCGCGGCCGTCGCAAGTGCACCCCCTTCTGGGCTTGGACTTGGCGCAGATTCGCTGCCCTGGTCAACGGAATTCGAAGCTTCAACTACAGCAGCGGCGCTCTCCTTGAGATCGTCCGGGCGGTACGTGTATCGCCAGGTAGCCGAAGAGCTAGGCAAAGGGGTGAAGCCTGCGTCTGCTTGGGAGCTTGAGCTGGCGGAAACGGTCGTAGTCAGGGTCACGAGTGTCGTGCTGAAGCTTGTAGAGGTTACTTTTGTCGGCTGCTGTCGGTCTGAGCCTTGGTCGCTAGCAGTCTCTGTATCTTTCGGAGCAGGGCTCGGTGCATATGTGTATTGCCATTCGGCGGAAGAAGACCACATGGATGCTGTCTCTTCGTCGGTGGGCGAGGCTGGACTCGGCGCGATCGTTGTGTATACAGTCACGGTCGATAAGACGCTGCTCAACTGCTCTTCGGGTGTCTGCTGCGCAGTGTTGGCAGGTGCTGTGATCAAGATGGTGCTCCCATCAGCTCGCGTGGTGAGGGCGATGCCACCAGGGCCACCGTCAGGCGAGAACGCAGGGCCGGAAGAGGACTCTGGAGCGGATTTGGCAACTTTGGTCGACGTTAATTGTCTCAGTGTCTCGAATGTCTCGCAAGGCGTGGTGGTTTCTGCGTCGTGCGCCTTTTGCACGAGATCGGTGGGATGGCTTGAGGCAGAGCGATCGGCAGATGAGGTTTCGATGTCGATCTCATAGCCCACTGGCCGGAGTGGGATTGCGAATGCGCACCCTGAGCAAATCGTCAAAAGACAGAGGTTCAAGATGCTGATCATTTCCGCGATGTCGTTGATAGAGTTTAAGGAATAGAAGAGAAAGAGATTATTAAAAGCACGAAGGCCAGCTCCGTGGTGAATAAGAAGCAGCAAACACGGGCAAAAGTACGTGGCAAAGAGGAAACGATTGACGTGAAGGCAGAGAGAGGGCAAAGGTGAAGAAGGAAGAGAGAAGGTAAGGAAGACAGTCAGTCATTCGGCACCCGAGGGTGTAACGCGTGAGGCGCCCTTAGCCGGGCCACGAGAGACAAATGCATCGAGGCTAAGCAGTTGATCGTGGGCTAGCCGGACGAGGCGGACGAGAATGGTGGCCGTTCTATGCATACCCAGCGCGTCCAGTCGTGTCAGACGCGCCTCGAGAGACGTGACGTCCAGCGGTGCGAACGTTTCAGACGGAACGTCTGAGCATGTCGCGGTAAACCCGCGTGTACGCGCGATGATTGGTCGGGCTGGGGCTGGGCGCGTCTGCGATAGGTTTTCGATGCCTCAGACCGTCATGTATACGCAGTGAATCGGTTGGAAATGCTGCTTCTGGGTGCCAGCACAGTAGGTACTAAGTACAGGTATCTGAATGTTTGCAGGTTTGCCAGGAGGTGAGGTCGATCGTGAAGTGAAGTGGTGGACGCGGCGAGGTCAGATGGTCGCCCTTCGCAACCCGGACTAAACAAACGCCGGCCCCGAGTTCTACCTTACCTTACTACTGTACGCGCGCATTGACCGCGTGGGCCGGACCTCCTTCGCGAAGATCATCTCGTCTCCCACTTCGCGCCAGCCACTCCAAATCGCGGCGCCTTCGCCCTGACACTTCCTTCCTTTTCATGTTGGCCATCTTTTCGCCCGCATCTTATACGAACCATCCTCCAGCAGCTCGTGCGCCATGAGTGTGCGCGTCGTGGCCCGCGTGCGGCCTCTCCTGAAGGCTGAGGGCGAGAACGATGTGATTGTGGATACACCGGGCGATGCGGCCGTGGGAGGGGAGAACCGTGCCATGTTGAAGATCCCCAATCCGAAGAACGAAGGGGAGAACTTTTCCTTCCACTTCAACAGCGTCTACGGTCGCGAGGCGACGCAGGCGCAGTTGTTTGAGAATGAAGGTGAGGGAGGCTGGTGCGTTTCTCGCGAATGACACGCTGACAGCCTGTAGTCTCCTCCACGGTCAAGCATCTCTTCAAGGGCTTCGATGTTACCCTTTTCGCATACGGGGTCACGGGCACGGGCAAAACGCACACGATGCGCGGCGGCAAGTCGCTCGCTGAGCGAGGGATGATCCCTCGTCTTCTATCCAGCATCTACAGACGGGCGCGCAAGATAGAGAAAGACACGTCGGGCGGTACCCAAGTGGAGGTTGCGATGAGCTACTACGAAATCTACAACGACAAGGTCTTTGATCTCTTCGAATCCCCCGAGAAGCGAACGCCAGCTGGCCTGCCCATTCGCGATAATCATGGCAAGACGGTGGTGGTGGGTCTCACCGAGAGGCCGTGCGAGACCTTGAAGGATTTCGAGCATCTCTACGACACCGCAAACGTGAACAGATCGACCTCGGCTACGAAATTGAACGCGCATTCCTCCCGCTCGCATGCGATTCTGTGCGTCAAAATCACCCAGACGACCGGCGAAGAGACTCGTGTCAGTACTGCCTCGGCGATCGACTTGGCTGGTTCGGAAGACAACAGGCGGACGGAAAACAACAAGGAGAGGCTGGTGGAGAGCGCGAGCATCAACAAATCGCTCTTCGTCCTGGCGCAATGCGTCGAGGCAATCAGCAAGAAGCAGTCACGCATTCCATACCGGGAGAGCAAGATGACGAGGATCCTGTCGTTGGGCCAGAACAACGGACACACTGTTATGATATTGAACTTGGCGCCTGTGCGGAGCTACCACCTGGACACGCTGAGTAGTTTGAACTTCGCCAACCGCACCAAGAAGATTGAGGTCAACGAAATCGAGAATCAGCCAATGTTCAAGGCGCGCACTGGGAAAGAGAAATTGGAAGGCCCGACATCCAGCTACGTCGACGCACCCTCGATGCACCGGCAGCCTCTACGGCCCAAATTGCCTTCACAAAACAGCCATCTAAAGGAGGTCACGACAAACACCGCCAAACCTGCCAAGCAATTCGCAGTCTTCTCGGACAAGCCCAAAGTGCCTCCTAAGCAGTCACATCTCGCCAACACCAGCCAAGCCAGGTCTTCCTCCTCAATCCCCATCAAATCACCTAAGCGGACGAGTAGCGAGGCAAATCCAGGTCTGGGCGGTCCGAACAAGGCATCGAAGATCCAAGGTCTCACGAAAGCCATCTCGAAACCGCCCCCGCCCGGCATGAGCCAAGAAGCGATCGAAGCATTTATCGAGAAGAAGGTCATGGAAGCTTTGGCCGAGCGTGCCGATAGCACCACCGTCTCCAACGGCGACCCCATCTCGGACGAGGTGCAGAAACGCCTAGACGCGCTGGAGAAGCGCGTCAAGAACCAGGACAACGAGCGCTCCGACGGCCTGCAGTACCTGCTCATGGCGAAACAGCACCAAGTTCGCGGTGAGGACGCAAGCGCGCTGAAAATGTACCAGATCGCTCTTCCGCACTTCCCCGACAACGACAAGCTCGTCCGCAAAGTCGCTGCGCTGCATGAAAAGCTCGCCGCGCAACCAAAGCCCCTCAAACACTCCTCCCCCTCCCGCGCCCCCCGAATCGAACACGCGGCAACGACCCTTCCCCCGCCCTCGTTCCACGCCCGCCGCAAACCCAAAACTGCCCCCGTCGACGAAGAAGACGCCAGTTTCCACGACGCAGGCGCCAACACATCCGACGACGAGCCGGCTCTCCCACGCCCGCGCACCAAAATCCGCCGCCCACACACCATGCCCCTACACCGCCCCGCCTCCTCCACGGCCACCACCTCAAACAACCCCAACAACCCCTTTCCCCCGCCCTCATCCCACGACTCCGACTCCGACTCCGAGCACGAGCTCGCCACGGCCCTGACCAGCGGCCCCGCCGACTCCACCGATCCCGCGAAGCAAACGCCCCGCACCAAGCGGCTGCTCAACATCATCAACAGCCGCGATGTCAGCCAGATCCGGCTGCTGAAGGGCGTCGGTGCGAAGAGAGCGGAGGCTATTGTGGGGAATCTTATCGATTTGGGCGAGGGCGAGGAGGGAATTGTGCGGAGTCTGGGGGGGTTGGGGCTGTTGAAGGGCGTTGGGGGGCGCACGGTTGAGGGGTGGAGAGGGGGTTTGGGTGGGGAGTAGATTTAAGTAGTGGAGATGGCGAAGTGAGGCGGAAGGGGGTTGTTGCGTTTGCTTTGTTGGTTGGTTGGGTACAGCGGTTTGAGCGAGCGCTGGCGTTGGTGGGGTTTGGTTTTTTTTTTTTTCTGTCTGGGCTTGAGTGGTTGGGTCTCCTTTGTGGAGGCCACTGTGATGACTCCGAATTTCAGGTACCGGGCAAAGGAATTGTTGCCTCGTGATAGAGAGCGATCTATCCACGTTTCAGATATTGTCCCCAGCAAGTCATCTGCATTACTTCACCTTAAGCTTGTCTTTTTCGTCTTAAGCTCCACACCAGACTTGCTGGCATCTTATTGTCGATGTCCACTCACCGAGGGATCCCAGCAACGCTGACCGGCATGTTGTCTGTTTCCCAGAGGCATGAAGGCAGAGCGAAGAGAGTCGCATCAGAGGTCTTCAAAGGTATCCAACCTCCTTCCTATACAGGCAAGTCGAAACCAGACGCACGGGCCATGCATGCATCTCTGAAGCATTGAGACTTCAAGTCTCCATTCCACGCTTCAAGAACACGAGAGGCATCATGGCCTCCAGGCTCGCGCATCTCACGCCTCAGGCCCTTTTAAATCCTGCCAGATCAGTTGCGCGAGTGCCTCGGCCATGCATCCTCGCACATTGGCTACCGGCGCGCCACCACTCCACCACTCCGGCATCATCACCATCAACACCCCCAGAAGCCATTCCCCTCCGCAAACACCTCAAAGACGAAGCCAAAAGAAGAAAAGCCATCTCAAAATCCACCACCCCTAGCTCCCCCCCCAAACACCCAGACTGGGACCTAACCGTCGGCATCGAAATCCACGCCGAGCTCAACACAGCGGCCAAACTCTTCTCGCCCGCCCCAGGCGCCAGCGCCACCCACCCCCTCCCCCCCAACACCGCCGTCGCGCCCTTCGACGCCGCCCTTCCGGGCTCGCAACCGACCTTCCAGCCCGCAACACTGCTCCCCGCACTCCGCGCTGCTCTAGCTCTAGGCTGCGCGGTGCAAAGGCGCAGTGGCTGGGACCGCAAGCACTACTTCCATTGGGACCAGCCTTCAGGCTATCAGCTGACGCAGTACTACGAGCCCTTTGCGCGCGACGGGAAGCTCGTCCTCACGGCCGACGACGGCGTGCCGGCTGCGGATTTGACGGAGGGTGTGCTGCAGGTCGGCATCAAGCAGGTGCAGCTGGAGCAGGACACGGCGAAGACGGTTGCGCATGCGGGGGGCGCGTATCGGATCGATTTGAATCGTGCTGGGCATCCGCTGATCGAGGTTATTACGCTGCCGCAGATTCGGTCGGCGGCGGCGGCGGCGGCGGTGGTGAGGCGGGTTCAGGGGGTGTTGAGGGGAGTGGATGCGTGTGTGACGGGGATGGAGCTGGGAGGGTTGAGGGCGGATGTTAATGTTTCGGTTAAGCGGAGGGGAGGTGGTGAGGGGGCGGGGATGCAGTATGCTGGTTTTGGGGGACTGGGGCAGAGGACTGAGATCAAGAACTTGTCGTCGTTTGCGGCGATTGAGGCGGCGATTGAGGCGGAGCGGGAGCGGCAGATTGGGGTGTTGGAGAGAGGTGGCGTGATCGAAGGTGAGACGAGAGGGTGGACGCTTGGGGCGACGGAGACGACGAGGTTGCGCGGGAAGGAAGGCGAGGTCGATTATCGCTACATGCCGGATCCGGACTTGCCGCCACTGCTCATCGGACAGGATCTCATCGACCATCTGACTAACACACTGCCCGAGCTGCCGCACGATACCGTCTACCGGATTCAGGCCGAATACGGCATCAGCGCAAAAGACGCCCGCACTCTCGCCGCCCTCAATGACGGCGACCGTCTCGATTTCATGGAACGAACCGTCTCCCAGCTCACCACCGACCTCACCACCGCCAATCCCCAAACGCAACCTCCCTTGAAACAAACCCTAGGCAAACTCGCCACAAACTGGACCCTCCACGAACTCGGCGCCCTCCTCACCGCAACCGACACCCCATGGCCGGATCTCCACCTCTCCTCCTCCGAACTCGCCGCCTTGCTCTCCCACCTGCACCAAAAACACCTCACCACCGCCTCCGCCAAAACCCTCCTCGCCCACCTCCACACCCTCGCCGCCTCTTCACCCGCCCAACCCCGCCCAACCGTCGCTTCCCTAATCGACACCCTCGGCCTGAGGTTAACGCCCATGTCCGACGCGACGTACGAGCGCCTGGCGCGCACGGTGCTAGAGGCTAATCCGGAGATGGTGGAGCAGGTGTTGAGGAAAGGGCAGAAGGGGAAGGTGATGTGGTTTGTGGGGCAGATGGTGAGGAGGGCGGGGGTTGAAGGGGAGGGCTGGGAGGGGACGGTTGAGGCGGGGACAGCGAGGGTGTGGGTCGAGGGGGCTTTGGAGGGGATGAGGGGGGAGGGAGGGAAGTAGGGGCGTTGGGTTGGGGTTGGAGCTGGGGTTGAAAACGGGAGGAGTGTTGTATAGTCTGTGTTGATTGTCGGGGTCTGTACAATTAACCTGATCAAATTCATCTTTAAAAGAACTCCAGGCGCACGAGGAATATTGCATCAGGCGGATGGCGAAATAGACGTCAGAGTGTCTTTGAGTAGACAGATGGGCGGAAGATGCAAAGCTGCTCAAGCACCGCACCTTCCTCGTGGCAGACACAACATGGCCCAATCTCATCTCATCCAGCCCAAAGTGTCCTACTTAACATCTCCACGCCGCTCCCCAGTAACGAATAAGAGGCTGGCTGTCACACCCGCACAATGGAAGGAGGTGGCTTGTCGAAAGACCGATGTTCGCTGTCGATTACTTTTCTCGTTACATCTCAGCTGACGACGTGGCATGCCCAAGACCACCCCGAGCCACACCCCCAAGACGCCAATGTCCCAAAACTCAAGAACCCAGCATAAGATGATACCAATCGTACATCAGAAAGATCGTCACGCAATTTCCATCCCTCCACCCCATCTCCACACCAGACCATCCCTCAAGCGCCCTGCCTCGCCTTCTCCGCACAAATCATAGCGATAATCCTGCTCAACTCGGCACTCTGGCTGGCATTCTCGCGCAAAACCCGCTCATCGACCCCCTCCGTCTTGCTCAGCTCGCCCGTCATTTTCAGCATCCGGTTCTGCAGGTCCAGCATCTTCTGCAGCGTGTTGTCGAGGAAGGGCGCCGAGAATTTGACGCTTTCCGCCGCCGAGCCGCCGCCGTTGGGGAGCCGCATTTCGAGTTTACGCGGGCGGCGCGAGGAGTTGTCGCCGTTTTGGTAGGCCGGTTGGTCGGCGGGTTTGGGTCTGCGAGGGGGGGGAGGGGGGAGTGTTAGTGAGGTTTTGCGGGGTGAGACCAGGGTAGGGGTACGCACTTCTCGACAAAGGTGATGCTCTCCGCCATCTCGGCCACGCGGTTCGCTATCCGCGACGCCATGATGGAGTACGCGGACCCGCTTCCCGCGGCGTTGGCGGCGTTGGCGGCGTTGTCCCCGCCCGCGACTGAGGCGGCCTTGTTGCTCACGGGCGCAGCGCGTTGCTGGGTCGAGCGTGCGACGCCGTTGGGCGTCTGGCGGGCGGCGCCGGTGTTGGCTTTGCGGACGGGGGCGCGCTGGGGCTGGGGTTTGCGTGCGGGCGTGTTGGTCGAGGCGGGGCGTTGCGTTTGGGTCGCCATTGTTGTGTGTGGAGGGGGTTTCGAAGGTCGAGGTGTGGCGCGGTTGGGGGGGGTTTGTCGCTGTTCGAGGGGGGTAAAGACTCGGGGTCGAGGTACTTGGTTGGGGGTGTCGTGCGAGGGGGGTGGAGTGGTTGTTTGAGACCGGGTTGGACAGGTTGTATACGAATGGAGCACAGAGGAGGAGAGAAAAAAGGCGAGTGCGTCGTACAAGAAGGGACGGAGTGACGAGGGGAGGTGTAGCGCTTTCGCATCCCAATCTCCAAGCCGTCAGTGGACGGCGGAGGCGACGTCATTCGCGCGTGGCAGGGAATCTGGAAGGTGTGAAACCGGAATGGGCGCTGGCTGCGATCGACACGTGTGGCTGGAATCGACTGGTCGTCCGCCCGCCAAGCCCGTGTGCCTTTACAGGCATCTCGCAGCCACGGCAGGAGACGAGGAGGCGAGTTGTCACAGGGGACCGGATCAGGCGACTTGGTGTGGGTTTGTGTTGTGATGATGGTGTTGATTTGAATTGCTGCTACACCACCAAGGACAGCCGCTTGGGAGAAGTTTTCGGGATTCGACTTGGACACTTGGAAGCAAGAATACATCCACATGGCGTGAGCCACAGTCAGCCAACGGCCCGACAGAAGACATCTGGAGTGCATGATGAGCACAACCAAGGCTTCCGCCAAAAAGGTGGCTCCTTCGCATCCGCCGCCCAGGACGACGAACAATCCGCCACCCTCAGCAGCAGCAGCAGCATCAGCAGCGGCAGCGAAATCATCGTCCACGAAACCAGTCACATCCGACTACAACGCCGGGGCCAGCCTCACACACACCTCCGCCGACAACCCAAACCCGATCCAACATGGCAGCATGGGCCAGGCTGAGCGCGCGTTCAGCGCTGCCACGACCTTCATGTCGGGCGTCGCGGCCATCTCGGCCTCGGCCTTCATCGGCGCGCCGCTCAAGCTTGTCGACCCCAAGTTCTATCAAGGCTACATGGCATGGACCAAGGAATCATTCGCCGTTCTGGTCACCACCATAACGCAGTGGTGGGCCCCAACGACGGTCAACGTGAGCGGCGACGCGTCGATGAAGGGCCAGCTGTACCAGATGGACGACGGGAGCTTGAAGTGCAATTTCCCCCACCGGCTGGTGCTGATGGCGAACCACCAGCTGTACACGGATTGGCTGTATCTGTGGTGGATCGCGTACACGAACAAGATGCACGGCAAGTTCTACATCATCCTCAAGGAGAGTCTGCGGAACTTGCCTATCCTGGGCTGGATGGCGCAGTTCTACAACTTCGTCTTCCTCAGCCGGCACTGGGAGAGCGACAAGTTGACGTTCAAGCGCGCGTTGGGCAATCTCAAGGACCCGAACGATCCGATGTGGATGCTGATTTTCTCCGAGGGCACGAATTTGGCCAAGTCGACGCGGGAGAAGTCGGCGGCGTGGGGGAAGAAGACGGGGATTCAGGATATGAAGCATCAGTTGCTGCCGAGGGCGACCGGGTTGCAGTTTTGTCTGAAGGAGCTTAAGCAGACGACGAACTGGTTGTACGACTGTACTATTGCTTATGAGGGAGTGCCCAAGGGACAGTATGGGCAAGATATCTTCACGCTCAGGTCGTCGTTCTTCGAAGGGAGGCCGCCAAAGTCGGTCAACCTGTTCTGGCGAAGATTCCGCATCTCCGAGATCCCGCTCGACAACGACGAGGCATTCAGCAGATGGCTTATCAACCGCTGGCGAGAGAAAGACTACATTCTGGAGTACTTCCAGGTGCACAATCATTTCCCCCTCGAAGAGCCTGCCAAAGCCCTCGCCGCAGCCGAAGGCAAACGCCCGCCCAAACACGCCAAAGCAATCGGCACCGAAGTCCGCGGCGGCGGATGGGACGAATTCCTCAGTATCTTCGGCCCCATCACGACAGCCGCCGGCGCCCTCTCCTCCCTCGACATAAACTCCGCAACATCCCCCGACTTCGACGCCCTCCTCGCAAACCTGATGACGCAACAAACCCCCTCCTTTTCCTCTCTCGCCCAAACCCCCCTCGGCGCGCAGTCCCAGCAGGCAGTCCGCCAAGCCCTCCACGCGGCGCAGCAGTCCAACGCCCTCCCCAAACCCATCCTCGACGCCCTCCTCAACGACATCCCCGCCACCCCCGAGCAGCTCCGCCAAACCGTCATGACCGCCGCCCACCACGCGGGAAACCGCGAGCTCGCGCTCAAAGCCTCCCGCGCCTCCGCCGAGCGCGCAGGCTACACCCCACCCTCCCCGCAAGCCATCCGTACCGCCGGCCAACAGGCGCAGGACGCAATCGCGCAATTCACGAACACCAACCCGCGCGAGCAGAAGAAGGCGCTGCCGAACCCCAGCCCACAGCTGAAGAAGAGCCTGCCCATGGCGAACCAGGGGACGATGATCACACGGCCATTCAGCACGGCCGCGATGCAGAAGGCGGGCGATGTGGTGAGAGGTGCAGCAGCACAGCGCACGCAGACCAAGGGCGCCGCGTTGCCTGGACAGGCTGCGCCAAGGAAGCTGGGGACGCCGAAGGGCGCTGCGGGGAAAGGTGCTGCGACGCCGGCGCAGAAGGTGAAGGGGCCGAGTAGTGTGGCATCGGCATCGGTGGGGACGGTGAAGAAGGCGCCGGTGGGGAAGAGTGCATTGGGGGGCGCTGCTCAGGTGGGGAGGAAGGGGAGTGTTGCCAATCTCCCTGCAGGTGGTGCGGCGAAAGGGGGCGTGAAGCCGGTTGTTAAGCCATCAGGTTCCGGGTCGAAGCCGGTGGGGACGCTGAAGTATGCGAATGGGGTTAAGCAAAAGGGATGAACAGGATGTATAACTTTGAGGAGCTCATAGCGTTTTCGATGGATATAATCAATGTGTAAGAGCGGACATGAGCGTACAATGACTTGCTCTCTTCTCCCTCCACCAGGTCTAAAGCGGACATGAGCGGTCGAGACTTGCGATCTTCTTCATCCCCGCCACGTCTAAATTTCTTCAATCATCGAGTCTTTGTTCCCTTCTTCTTCGATCCTCAAAGGGCCCCAGTCTCATCTCGCAGCCCATACCACACACATAAAACTCACCACCGCCAAGTGAACCACCAAACCCAGAGCCACGTGAAGTGTGGCGTTACACTTTGCCCAAGGTTGCGTCAGCGCCGTGCGGGCCAGAAACCGGATTCGAGGCGCGAGCTTGCCGCGTGGCTGGTGCTGATCGGCGCGGGTGAATGCAATACCGACGTCACCTGTGTTTTCGACGGCCAGGGTTGTCGCTTGGGTTGCTTGTGGGACGGGAAGAGGACGGGGAAGGACGGGGTGAGTGAATACAGAGTGCAATGTTTAGGTACCGCTACACTCATTCACGACGACGACCACCACCACCACGAACCGCCTTTTTTCAACGACCTGGATTCGAGTCTTGAGCTCCAAACGCGTGAACGAACGATCGAACGAAGAGAAGGCGGACTGAAGATCAACCATGACTTCCTGGATCACAGGATGGCTGGAGGACAAAGCAGTGGGATACATGAAAACGGGCATACAGGCCGGCGGCAATCTGGCAGGCACTGCTGTCGGTGGAGCAGGCAGTTTCGTTGAGAGCGCCGGGCGGAATGCTGGGAACAGTACGTCTTCGAAAGAAGCCAAGGCAGCGCATACTTCCCGAGCCAAGGTCTGACCAACTACAGCTGTCACCGGCGGCATCAACGGCGTCGGAGGATACATCAACGGCTACGGCAACAACATCACCAAGTCCTTCAGCTCCGACGGCCCGGTGGCCAACAAACCCACCGCCGTCAAGAAAGACCCTTCAGCGGCCGAGGCGGGCAAGAAACCCGTTCCGAAGACAGGAGCAAAAGGCGCAGCGACATCGAATGGCACATCGCAGAAAGCGCCCCCAGCACCCGGCAGTGCAGCAGGGAAGAAAGACCCCGCCGCCGCTTCCAAGTCGGCTCCCGCGAAAGCCAACATTGGCAAGCCCGCCTCCAACCCCAACGCATCCAAACAGCAGCCCCCGAGTAAAACCGCATCAAACGGCAAAATCCGCATCAACCCCGATTCGCGGCCGAAACCCCGTGACGGGCCCAAAGGCACGGGTGTCGGTGCGGGCGCGAAGCCGACGGCGAATAGCTCGAAGCCGCTCTCATCGACAGGTGGGGGTGGCGTAGGGAAGACGAAGGTGTCGGAGGCGAGTAAGTTCAAGGGGGGTAGTGGTGGCGGTGGGGCGAAGGGGGGCCGCAAGACGAGTGGTGCGGATCCTTTGGGGATGGGCGGGTTGGTGGAGGGGGAGAAATAGGGGCGATTTCGGAGAGGGACGCGTGACGGACGCTTTGTATGAGTGTTTGTGGAAAGGCGGAGATTTGGGTTGGTGTTCGCGAGATGTTCATGTATGGCGGATTGGAATGTAAGAAGGGAATCTGTGAGAATCATTAATCGGATGAATGATTCCGTCCTTTGTCTCGCAGACAGGCCAAGTTGTCCCGTTAATCTCGTCGGCCAACGTCGTGAAGAAATCAAGACTTGGGGCGTTGTCAGCGGCGGGTATCGACGGGGCTGCTCATCGCGGTGCAGGAACTAGAATGGTACGTTTTCGCACGTCAAATGATTGCAGTAAACTACTGAAGACGACGCACATCAAAACCATGCAGTAAAACAAATAGTCCACCAGAGACCTCTAGACTCAACACTCCCCCAGGAACCACAGCCAAAGAATCAAGTCCAAGCCAAAAAGTCCAAACCAGAAACTCCAAGTGCTCGCGCGAAATCCATCAATTTGAAACCACAAGCAGGCGACGAAAGGCGTGAAGTGTGGAGTGCAGCCCACCTATCCTGCCCTCCCGCCATCTCTCCTTTCCATCCCCGGCTCATCAACTTTGCGGCTACCGCCGTCCCCCGCCACTCAGAATGCAGTTTTCTAGGACGTCAACCAACGCGTCGGCGTGTTTCCTGTATGTGTTTCGAACAAACTCAGTGGCGCGCTGGTTCTTGAGGTCTGCCACCATGCGTATCAAGGTCCAGATCACTCCTCGCTCCGTCCTCTCTAGTCGAACATTAAGCGAGGCGTCTATGGTGCCCAGCTTTACGTTAAAGGCCGCTTTTAACGCGTCGACGTCCTTGAAATGCTCCGAGAGAGAAGCTTTCATGGCGCGATCGAGTATCCCTTTTGTTTTATCACACTGGTCCCGTGTCAAGGATGGGTTCCCTTCAAGCATTTGCATCTTCTCTTGACACACAACTGTGAACAAGTCGAATTGATTCTGCATGGCTGTGTTCGTCTTGGCACAAATGTCGTCCAACATCATTCGATCGATCAGATAGGCTTTGCAGGCTTCCAAATGAAGAGGCATCGATCCTTGTGGGAACACCAGTGACAAGGTACGTATTTCTATTCGTACCACCTGCGTCAAGACCGTCCTTCGTTGTTCCCTCGTGCGAGCGACTTGTCTTGCCATAATCTCGGGCTCAAAATGGTGCTCCAGATACATCAAGATATCGTCGGCCCATCCATAAGCGTTGAGGCGGTGCGAGAGGTCACGAGCTGTCAGTTGAGCGTCAGGGACAGCCAGACCCTCTCGCTCACAGCTGTTCTTCAGACACATCAAGAGATGTTCGGCCCATTCATAAACGTCGGTGAATTCCTCCGTGAGGTCAAGTTCTGTCAAAAGAGGTTCAAATGGATCAAATGGATCAAAGCTCATCGTGAAGAGTAAAGTGATTTATTTGGCCGTGGGAAGGTGTTTAGAAATTAAGTACTCTGTGGGTGTATGTATGTTGGTATAGTGTTGTGTCGTATCTTGAAGAACAGGAGAACAAGGGCGGCCGCTGGTACTTAAATGAGAAGGACCGCAAGCATTGTTTGCTGTTCACTGTTGCGATTGATGCACAATTGATAACTGACCTTTATCACAATTGATTACTGACCTCCATCATACAACGAATAATGGCCCCGCAATATAAGCGTGCAATGCTCTCGCGTAGTTGTAGCAAACGAAGTTTGCTCTACACAAGAGAGGTCAGTGACGGCGTCAGCTTGCAGTTCATAGTGACTACGACGCTTTGACAACAAGTATAAATAACATATTAGAGCCTGGTATGCTGTCTACGCTTTGTATAAGTGTTTGTGGAAAAGCGGAGATTCGAGTTAGCGTTCGCGGGATGTTCATGTATAGCAAATTAGAATATAAGAAGGGAACCTATAAGAAGGGACTGAAGCGAATAAATGATTCTGTCTTTTCTCTCGCAGACAGGCCAAGTTGTCGCCTTAATCTCGTCCGCTAACGTCATGAAGGAATCAAGACCTCGGGCGTTGTTAGCAGCAGGTAGATCGCTAGAGCAGGTATCGACGGGGCTGCTCATCGCGGTTCAGGAACTAGAATGGTACGTTTTCGAACATCAAATCATTGTAGTAAACTACTGAAGACAATGCACATCAAAACCATGTAGCAAGACAGACTCCATGAGAGACCTCCAGACTTAACACTCCCCTAGGAACTAAAGCCAAAAAGCCAATTGCTCGCGCGAAAGGGATCGATCCAGAACCAAAAGCAGGCGACGAAAGACGTTGAGTGCAGCCCCCCTATGCTGGCCGCCATTTCCCCACTCCCCTCCCCACCTCCCTCGATCTCTCGCCCTGTCCGTGACTGGTCAGAATCGCAACCAAGTCATTGTTGTGATGCCTGCACTCGATTCGAGCATACAAGCTGTTGTCGGACCGGGTCTTGAGCTGTTGCACAAACGGAATCAATGCCCTTGCCGCCGCTTGAGACGTATTTCGGAGTCTAGCATTCAAAGCGGCGTCAACTAGGACCAGCGTTTTGTTCCAGCAGGCCGCGTCTGATGCCTCGATATCTTTCTGGTACTCCAAGTTTGCAATAGCAATAGCGCGAGTGTATGACTTTTCCAATCTTTCGAGCTCGTCCTGAGTCATGGGCCGATCCGGTTGAAAGTTTGGGTTCAAGACTTGACAGGCTTGCTTCCCTGCCTCGCATTCAGTCTGAAATACTTTGTTAATGCTGTCGCTGGCTTGATCCAAGATCCTTCGATCGATCAGGTAGCATTCGCAGGCCCAGGCATCAAGACTTCGGGCTGTGTAGATGGAGGAAATCAGTGGTAACACCATGAACTTCTGTTTGATCAAATCCGTCAAGCGCGTCTTCCGCTGTTCTATTATGCGTTCGATATCTTCCGGGGTCGCGGAATCTTCTCTAGCGCCAGCGGCCAGATCGTCCAGCAGATGTCGCCACCGCACAGTTTGCACAATGTTCTTGGCGAACTCATCACGATCCTCGAAAGGATGGCCCTCAAAACCCGGTGGAGGGGATCCTTCCACAAAGTAGCTCATCGTGAAAGATGAATTGATTAATGTGATCGTGGTGAAGACTCAAGAAGTAAGTACTGTGTGTGGTTGAGGATGTCGTGTCGTACATTGAAGAACGGGAGAACAAGGGCGGCTACTAGTACTTAAATAAGAAGGACCGCAAGCATTGTTTGCTGTTCACTGTTGCAATTGATGCGCAATTGATAACTGACCTTTATTGATTACTAACCTCGATCATGCAACGAATGATGGCCTAGCAACATAAGCGTACAATGCTTTTGCGTAGTCGTAGCAAACCTCGTTTGCTCCACACGAGAGGTTAGTGATAGCGTTAGCTTGCAGTGAATAGTGAATACGACGCTTTGACGACACGTATAAATAACATAGTAGAGCCTGGTATGCTGCTCTCCCTCAAGCTACAACAATATCAATCGCGCACACTAACACCTGCAACTATACTTCCGCTATACAGACTCTGCAAAATTTCTTGCCAACCGTTGATTTCCTCATGATGAACGGCTCATTCGACGGGCGCCCTTCCCATTCAGAGGCTGATCTAGCAAATTGGGAGCAGCTCGATGTCTGGGTCAGCGATTTTATCGCCGTTGCGGATCGTCATTTTGATCAAGAACTTGCTGAGCTCCTGCTTCGCGGGTCGCCAACGATGGAGGAATATGGTCTCGCCCTGCTTCACCGGGAACAACATTTGAGACAATTTCTAGAAGACCATCTTGGGGATCTGCCTTTACGCTCGGGCCAGGGCAACGCTCTTGATTTTGAAGCTTGCAAAACCTACTTGGTCAATCAGCAAATTGTCACAGATGCAAAGACTTTTATGGCGAACGCACTTCACGATACGCGCCTACGCAGAATCAACGCTTTGAGGGATGCCTCCCAGGAAGCCTTCGAGGACCCGAACATAACGCGTGCGGAAGCGGAGGTGATGCAAGAGGACGACCGCATAGGCAACGACATTGCTGGCCTCGAATGCCGCCATGATGTTGCAGTTACCGAAGCGATTTTCACAAGAGAGCAGTTCCGCCTACGAGACGAGTTCGTAGAGCGAAACTCGAGGACGCCTCCACAGCAGAGACGGGCCCTTAGACAGCAAGTGCAACGCCTCGGAACCTTCCACGGAGACCTTCGCGTGCCTGACAATGTCCACAATGCGTACACCGATTACATGTCCGTGCTGTCATTGATGAGCGCTCCTGGGCCTGCCCAGGAGTCATCGCGCCGCTAGAGGTATGCTTGCGGTATTCTGGTGTCGCCCTTCGCTACCAAAGTCCGGCCCTTGGTTCTTTTGCTGGCACCACGGCTTCTCAACATGTGTCAACTGGATCGCCTTTTGCTTCGATGCGTGTGTTGAGGTTCTCTGATTTGCGTTTCGCGGTATCTGATCTTTTGTGGTATACTGGGCAGCTGCCTGCTATTTGAGTGTATGGGGGCCAGACCGGGGCGGCCTTTGGCATTAGTGGCTCGAGTTTTTGTTTTAAATGTTCTGACTTCAGTTACTCATTCTATAGCCATGTAATTCGTTTCTTTAATCCTCAACGTACCTGCGTCTGAAGGAGCTTGAGCTCAGTCTGAGGACTATAGTGATTTGACAAACACACTTCTTGCTTTGAATACGTGTGAGAACACATATGAGTCGAAACTCTAACGATAGTGTGAGCTTTACCAATGGCTGTAACGACTGTCATACTGCGGGATAATACCTACGCCTTGTCAAGTTTTTGTTCGTGGCGCCGCACCCTCGCCTTTACACTGGATCGATCTGCGAGCTTTTCGAACTTCTTCTACACCCAATTCAGAGGTGTCCTGGTCCCCCAACTAGGACTCGTTGCCTTGCATGTACAGGTAATGCCATCGAATAGGAGACGTCGTACGCTTCATACAGCGGGCACTTGAAGTCTTCTCTGCGCGTCTCCAGAAATCCCCGATGGTCCTTCTTTAAGTGCATGTTACGTATAACTTTGGCCTTGGCGGCTGGGTTGACTGTTATTTCTCCGGCATGAACAGCGTTAGCAATCTGCCCAAGTTGGGAGCTTTATAACATTGCTGACGTCTTCAGCATCATTACTTCTCGCTTGATGGTACAAAGCGACGACTTTTCACCGTCAGTGCCGACAAGGCCAGGCTTTATTGAATGCTTCACATGATAAGTGTTGCTTTTCGATCATTTAAAAGATACCGCAGTGAATGCGACCCTTGATCTGACAACCAATGTCAACAGATCGCGCAATGTGTATCAGAGTGACAATCTCCCGGGACCGGGCCACGAGCGAGGAGCACACAGCGTTTGCCCGACTGTTACCTCGATCTTTGCGACCACAGATCGGTTTTGAACGAGGGCGGGTGCTCGTGAATCCCCAACAGGGTGGGTATATGTACGAGCCGCGCAGCCTCTCTTTCTCTACTTGGTCGAGTACCAAACCCAAACCACCTAACCCGATCCAGAATTGCCGCACATACTTGGACTCTTGTAAAGTGCGACCAAAGCACAGTCTCTCACTTTAAATACGACGAATCACGTGTTCCTATCGACGGGATCAATCAACACCAATCACCACAATGCCGAGCACGTGGAAAGGCAAAGGCAAAGCAACCGTAGCGACAGACCTCGCAGTCGGCAAGGGGTAGGTCCATGCAAAAGAACCAAAGCTCGAAGCTCTCACTGACCCTGCCCGTAGCGAGGCGTCGAGATCTCCGCCGCCCAAGGAACCAATCAAATTAAGTTGGGATGACCACTGGGACTTCAGTCCTCTGCCCTGGGTCGGCAAAACCATTCGAGCAATCGACGACCAATATGCCTTTATCTGCACCGAACAACGAAAGAAGCAGAATTTGCCCAGGATGTCTCGGCTCGAAGGCCTGAGCAACAGCGACGTTCGGGTCGAAAGCGAGACCAAGATGCAGCCCACGGTCCGCGAGCGGATAGAGCATTTGCCTCTCCAGAGATGCGACCAGGTGGACAAATGGGGCACGCGCGAGAACCGGGTCACGCAGATCAACCTGCGCATCTTGGATTGGGCGTCGGCGGCTCTGAGCGACGAGTTGAGGCGACATTACGATCGCCGACTGCTCGAGGTCAAGGCGGATCTCCAGTGTATCGTCCGACGCTTCGATCATGATGACCGCGAAGCTGCGTCGATTCCCTTCGTCCGGAAACGGGCTCAGTTGGAGTGGGAGCGCGCCGCTGCGTTGGACAGACTGACACCCGCAGAGAAGGCGAAGATGGATCAAGACTGGCACCGACTCCATCGACAAGGCGGAGGGAACGAATATGAACCCCATAAGTACCCGAGGTGATCGTTTTCTCTGTCCTGGATCAAGCTTCTGCGGTACACAACATGGCTGAGCGGCCACCGAACCGAGAAATTGTCTTCGGTATCTCGCCTGTCGTGCTACTTCGGAGCTTTTCTGGGACTCCTGCCATGTGGTGATCGTGGTTCCTATTTCTGTCAGAGTTGATGATGTTTCGGGCTCTCTGCGAATTCTGGACGGGCTGCATTTCCTTTACTCTTTCACCTTTGGGTTTGCAGCTGTTTATTGTTATTGATACCCTTTCACCCTCATGCTTGGAACTAGATCTAGTTGTTCTTGCTGTGCGGTGCTTCGATTCATCTGGGTTGGAATGTGGCATGCATCGCTCGATCCTGGAATCTTCCTCGTCGGTCCGTTCATGACATTGCTCATCTTCCGATAGATCAGCCGGCCAGCCCTCTGTAGCTATGTATCTCTCTGTCATCCCCACACTCGGAGAGGTTTTCCGCTCAGCAACGGTCTGACGTCCAATCCCGCACGCGAACGACAATGGCGCGACACAACCGTTCCAAGCCGGAAGTGAGTCGATGCATCAAGACCTACTACACCCAAACGCCGCGATCAGCCTGTCTGCATTGCAAGGCCGTTCGCAGCATCTTAGACGTCGCAGTAGAATTAGCGCTTACCCCGGGGTCGAGGAGGAGATCAAACATTAGCGCCCCCAGCTCCCACCCGCCCAGGTAGGTGCAGAGAAACGTCCACAGAGCCCCTTCAAACCCACCACTCGCGACCGCCACCGACCTCCCTCACGGGCCGACACACCCTCACGCTCCGCAAGGACAGAGAAAAAGCGACAACGATCGAACAAAACACCGATTCCATTACACACTCTGCGCACAGCTCCCGGAACCACATCGCCGCCCCGTGGCCACCTCGCAGTTATCTCCCTGGCGGTACTCTCCCCACGACATCCAAACACCAGCAGCAAGCTCCTTCCCGATGCAACATCGCAAGCTCCCACGAGCAATCCGAATCGTTCATCCAAAGCGCCTCTCGTCACAGCGTAACGTCGTATCCCCCCCCACTCCAGCCCGAATGCTCCCCGAACCCCAGCCCCGGCCGCAGCGGCGGCGGCGCGGCGGGCGATGAAAGGCAGTGGTCGTACAAAACAAAAGAAAAAGTCCCCAAGCCAAAACCCAAGTCCAAGCGCGCTGCTTCGCGCGACCATGAACGCCAGCACCAACACCCGCTTACCGACATTTCAAATCTCTCGCAGCAACAGCAGCAGCAACAGAAAAACAAAACATCCCCTCTCACGCCCTCACTCACGCCCTCACGTCCCCTCAGCAGAACGTTCCTTCAACATCTGCGCCTCGGCCAACTTCCCCGTCAACTCGGCCAGAATCTCACTCATCGGACACGCGTTGCCCAACATGCCGTTGCGGAAGGGACGCAGCATGTTGCGCACGGCGAGCGTGGAGATGCACGTCTGTTTTGGGGTCATCATAGGTCAGCTTCTTCAACTTTCATCCAACTCCCTACTGCGATGCGCACCGCTGATGGGGAGAGTTAAGGGGGTTTGGGAGGGCAGGACTTACCTCAATGCGACTGATCTGATGCTCGACGAAATTAACCAAAAACCGATCAGTAACCTCCCCTCCGCGATTCTTGATCCACTCGAGCAACGCCGTCTCAGGAGGTTTCAACTGGCGACAATCCGGGTTCTCGAGCGTCGAGCACAACATCTCCAGCCTGAGCGAGATCTTCCACAGCTCCCAGACATTGTCCGTGTCGATCGTGAGCTCGGAGCCGGCGACTTTGTGGGACCCCGTCGCCTGGCCTCCCGTGCTGTTGGATTGCGGGCCCTTGTCCGCGGCGTCGGCGCGTTGCTGCTGTACGATGAGGCGGCTGGCGAGGCTGTGTGGGTACATGAGGTAGATATATTCCGGGTTTTCGAGGCCTTTGAGGTTGCGCTGCCCGAGGTCTTTGACTTCGAAGCCTTGTGAGGAGAGGGAACGGAGTTCGCGGCGGATCGTCTGGGAGAGCGGGTCGTCGCCCAGGACGGAAGGGTTGGCGGGGGCAGAGGGTGCGGATTCCGGGTCCAGGGCGGTTGTGGCGGAGGCGGAGGAGTTGGAGCGGTCGCTTTCGATGTGCGATTCTAGCATGCGTTGGACTTCCTGGATGAAGTCGGACGAGACGCAGATTTGGCCGCCGTCGGCGACGCCCTCGATACGGGCGGCGCGGTTCACCATGGGGCCGAAGTAGTCCATGCGCTTGGTGACGGGGTCGATTTCGCATACGGGGCGGCCCCAGTGGATGCCCATGCGTACTGACAGGCCGCGGAAGATGGTGTTGCCGTCGGCGTCGGCCATTTCCTCACCGTGCACCGAGTTGAGGATTTCTTGCGGCCATTGCACTTCGAGGAGCTGGGACTGGATGGTGAAGGCCCAGAGGAGCGCGCTGGTGACGGTCGGGAAGGCGACCATGAACGCGTCGCCTTCCGTCTTCACCTCGTAGCCGCCGATGATGCGCAAGTGGCGACGCATGACTTCGTTGTGCATCTTGATACCCGCCTGCATGGCGATCGGGTACGTCTCCCACAGAATCGTCGAGTTCTTGATATCGGTAAAGACGAGCGTGACCTCGCCCGTGGGCGCATCGACCTCCTGATCCAACCGCGCCAGCTTCGAGTCGCCGACGTTGTCGCGCCCGCGTTTGCCCTTGCGCACGTGCGTGAAGTAGTCGTCGGGCGACCCGGACGCCGCCATGCTCATAGAATGTGTGCGGTTGCGCAGCTTCTCGTGCTTGCGCAGGTCGCTCACGCCCACCATCATCACCATGATCTTGCCCGTCGCACCAAAGGCGATGGCGAGGTCGCGCAGCTTCTGCGCGCCGCGCATCAGGTCGCCGCGCTCTTGTCGCGCCACGTCGACCGCGAATTCCGGCGTCAAGTAGTCCCAGAGCTCCCGCGAGGCGAGCAGGATGATCTCGTCCGACTCGCAGATGTCCATGCGCACGACGTGCGGCGCGGCGATGACGCAGGGCTCGAGCTGGACGTAGCCAAAGGCGCGTGAGACTTCGAGCTGGTCGTTCAGCTTGCCCTGGCGTGAGACGAAGCCGCCGGCCTCGCGGATACGCGCGCGTTCGCTCTGCTCGGCTGGGTCGTGTTTGCGTGTTACGACGCGGTGGGTGCCTTGCGACTGGATAAGAAGGGCTTGCGCGTCGCCGACATTGGACATGATGAGCTCCATGCCGTGGAGGTACATGACAGTCGCGACGCTGCCGGAGTTCAGATCATCGTCGAAGAGCTCCGGCCCCGAGGTACTACCCCGATGCACGAGCGCGCTGCTCGGATGCTCCTTCGCGTCGATAGCCTGCGTCGCCGCCGTCGCGAGCTCCTTGTTCAGCCCCAGATAAGTGCGGCGCATGGCGTCTATGGCCGTCTCGTCGCCCTTGATCTTGTCCAGCTCTTCGATGAAGTGATGCTTGAACTTCTCGTGGAGGTACTTGGCAATCTTGCTCCCACCCGACGAGAGCGACTGCCCGTCGAACAGCCCGATCAACGTCTCGTCCTCGTGGCCTCGGAAGCGCGGGACGACCATGTCGAGCGTTGACAGATGCTCGTTGCGGCCCAGCGTGTCCGCCATGCCGTAGGGCATCGTGTTGCCGATGACGGAGCCCGCGGTGCGTACACGACGGTCCGGCCCCTGATCCGGCACCGACGGGATCGTGAGCGTGACGTCCATTAACCCAAGAATCCGCAAGTTAGCCAGATTGGTGAAGTCCGTCAAATCCCTCGTGTCGCGTCCAGACAACGACGCCTGACTCGGTTTGATCTCCAACCGCTTGTTTCCAGACAAGTTCAGATACCGCAGCTGGTGGTTCCAGTTCCAGTTCCAGTCGTACGGCCAATTGGAAACGTTGTACTTGAGCTGGTTGCTGCCCACATCGAGTATCGCGAGCTTCTGGATCTTGCCCAGCTCGGCCGGCAGGACCTGAAACTTGTTGTTGTTGATGTGCAGGACCTTGAGCGAGGACCCCTCTTCCAAGTCCTCCGACGGCAGCGACGTCAGATCGTTGCCGGACAGGTAGAGCTCGGTCAGGTGCGTCCAGCGCTTGATGGTGCGCGAGGGGATGTCGTACAGCTGATTGTACGACACGTTCAGAATCCGCAGCTCCGGCAACAGCACCAGCTCATTGAACACATCATCCTCGAGCCGATTGTCCGCCAGAAACAAATGCCGCAGCGAAGTCGAAAACGTCGAAGCCAGTCTAGAGCTCAACGTCGAATCCTTGCGCGACGTGGGCGTTATGGTGCCCACACTACCCTGCGTCGCCGCGCGGCCGATAGCCGAGGGCTTCGACGCGGAGCGGTACGACGCCATGGAGCCCTTGCGAGACGCCGTGCCGCCGGGCGAACTAGACACGCTGAGCATGCCCGACGCCTGACTGGGCCGGCGCATTTGAAAGTCCTCGAGCTTGCCGAGCTCCTCGAAGTCCGGGCTCGGGGCGACAGGGGCAGTTTGACCGGTTGTGGAAGCGACGTCGGGGAGGGGCGGGAGAGGCGCACCGGGTTGTGGGAGGTCGGAGAGTACGTTGGAAGAGACATTGAGGGTTTCGAGGCGCTTGGCGTGCCAGATTTCCGGGGGAAGCATGCTGAGGTTGTTCTCGCGCACGTCGAGGTACCGAAGCTCCGTTAGGCGGCCAAACTCGGCGGGCAGCCGGCTGAGCTCGTTCTTTGCGATGCTGAGATATTCGAGCTTGGATAGGAGCCCAAAGTGAGGGGACAGTGAGACGAAATGGTTCTTGCTGATGGTCAGCTTCGTCAAGCCAGACATCTTCGGGAAAAGCGAGTCCGGCAGCCGTGCCAGCTTGGCCGACGCCAGATTCAGCACGGAAAGCGTCGGCACTGCCTCCAGCAAGTCAAAGTTGGTCACCGGGTTGTGGTTCAAGAACAGCACTTTAAGGCGCGCGAACGATCCCTCGAACTGCGAGATCGAGTTGTGTCCCAGCATCAGCATTTCCAACCGCGGCAGCTGCGACACGACGTCAATATTGCTGATGGCGTTGAAGCGGGCGTCGATCTCTTTTAGATTCGTGAGCTCGCTGAACGACTCGTCAAAGGGTCCAGACAACTTGTTGTTCGTCGCCCACAGCCGCTCCAGGTTCACCAGCGAGCCAATGTTATCCAGGCTTGAGATGGAGTTGAAGCTGACGTCCAGATCAACCAGCGTCGTCAGCTCCCTCAGCGCGTTGGGGAACTCGGACAGCGAGTTGGAGGAGAGGTTCAGACTGCGCAAGGCGTGGTACTGCGAAAAGTACGATGGTACGCTGGAGAGCTTGTTGTTCGACAGCTTCAGACTGACCAGCCCCGTCAGTCGCTGCAACTCGGCGTGGTCCAGCTGCTCGAGACAGTTGTTCGATATATCCAGCATGGTCAGCTTGGTCGCGAGTGCCAGACTCGGCGGCAAACCCCACGCCTCGTTACTCGTGTACTTGATCTCGCGCAACTGCGTGCAGCTCTGGATGAAATCCTTGGGCATATCAAGTTTTAAGTTGCGCGACAAATTGAGCGTGATGATCTCCGTCGCTTTCTGGTACAGCGCGATGGGGATGGTGATGAGATTGCGGCCCGACAGATCGATGTGGTTGAACCGCTGCATCTTGTTAAAACCAGGGTCGCGCTCCAGGCTCGAGTAGCCGCTCATCTTGGCCGGCAAGAAGGTGAAGCGACAGAGGTAGCCGTGATCCTCGCGTCCCAAGTCTTCAGGCCGGTCGTTGGGCTTGTAGCCGGCCAGTTCGAGGAGACGCTTCTGCATCACCAATGGCCGCTCGCCGGGCTCCAGCTGACGGCTCGTATCTTGCTTGCGCATGACGATTTGGTAGTTGTCCAGCTCGTCCTGAAGGAATGTTTTCTTCGCCATCATGCTGATTAGCTCCGCGGCGGTGGTATGCAGACTTGCCGAGATGACCGCAAACGTGCTGTCGGCGCGGAAGATGCGCATAAAGTACATTGGTCCAGATTCCTGGTACTGCGCGACTTTGCCCTCCTCGTCGATCTCGTTAAGACGACGAATATTCTCGTCGTTCTTCCTCTTGACGGCCCAGCTGTCTGGAGCGTCCCACGCGCCGCCATCGTCTGGCTCCTTCTTGGACTGCTGCTCATTGTACCCGGAGTAAATCTCGTTCTTGTCCTGTGGGGGTGGCGTCATGGGCTGGCGGGGATCAATGATGCCCTCCATATCCTTGATGTTGGTATCCAAGCGCCACATTCCCGGGCTCTCATCCGGGCCCTGCATATTGGGATCCTTGGCCGGCTTGTTGTCGGCGACGGTGTCTTTGCGGTTCATGAAGGGCAGACGATGCTCTTTCTTGGCCCCATTACAGTTGGATGTCTCGCCGCGGACCTTGCCAGGGCGCGTGACGATCGATCGTTTGTCGTCACGCGTTTTTGGCTGTGCCGCGGCCGTTTGGACGCTCGAGAGCGATGTGGTCGAGGCCGAGGGCTGTAACCCCTCGTGGCCCTTGTCGGTCTTGTGACGCCCCGTGATGCGGTCGAGCACCGTACGCTTCGAATTCGAACTGCTGTTCTCGGCTCGCGGAGGTGGCGGACCTCTCTGGCTCTGTGCGCTGCGAGTGCTGGGTGTGGGGCTCGTTGCGCGTGATTTGAGATTGAGCGCAGAGCTCATGGCAGAAGGCTCGCGGCGCACGTTGTACGATTGTTCTCGGCTGGTGGAGGGGCGCGGCAGTCTCGGATTGTTCGCGGTGCTCGGCTTCTCTTCATTGCTACGGTTGTGGCGGTGGCCCGGAAGGTGGAGGCGATGGCGATGCGATTCGGAGTTCTTTGGCTTGCGCGCGCTACTCTGGTCGGGGAAGAAGGAGTCACTGGGCCCGGAATGTGCCTGCAGTTCAAGTCAGCTTTTGAGCAGCCCCACGAGCACCGTACGAACGCACCTGACCGTCCTGGAACATCCACGGCGTGACCTCGCTACTCGGAGCCGCGCCTGGGCTCCGTGGCCTCGAGCTGGTAGGGCTGGGAGGACCGCTTTGCGAGCCACCCTCGGGCACCGAATTCTGTCTGTATCTCGAGGCTGACGTACTCGGAGCCAGATGTGGCAAATTCTGCATCGAGCTGGTCTCCGAATTCTGCCTGCTCTTCTCCTCCAATCCCGTATATTCGTCCCCGAAGAATCCCGCGAGCTTCTTGTGGATCCTGTTACTCCGGCTTGACTTTGAGCCGTTCGATGAGACGGTCGTAGCACTCGCCATTGACGGCCTGCGGTCTTCGTCTGGGAAGTTCATGCCATTCGGAGGTGCAAAGCCCGGCGAGACCTGACTAAGGTTCTCGCTGGAGTCATGGTAAAAGGTGCCGCCGAACACGGATGAAGGCATCGGAGAGGAGTTGTTGTTGGGGGTATCTTTCTCGGGGACAGGCGGTGCTGAAGGAGGCTCTCGGTTGATGGCAGGCACGCCGGGGTGGCTCGTAATCTTCTCAGTCGGCGAGGGCGGCGCGTCCCATGGTGCAATGTTCGCGCGTGCGTTCGCCGGGGCGGCTTTGGGGAGGACGGTGCCGGGTGAGACTTCTGAGTCTTTACGATCGAGTCTGTGCGGCTGTAATTAGCATCAGGTCATGCATGTCTCTCCACCAACCCGGCGCCACACGATGATTTGGAACCGGAGGCCAGAGCGTGCGCCAGCCCACGTGGGAGAGCGCGCTGATACTCATTCACGCGGGCATGGCTTGCGCCTACGCGGTCATAATGTATCAGAGCATCTCCCACGTGCAGCCGGCGCATCCTCTTACTGCTCTCCAAATCCATTCCTGCTCCACACTCTCTCCCCACCAGACCCAAAAGAAAACCCCCAAACTCACTGCAATTTCTTGTTCGTATTCACCTTCATCGGCGTGCCCCTCGTCCCAGAAAGGCCGCTCGCCCCCAATCCCCCCTTCAGCGTCGCATTCGTCCCCGTCGAGCGCAGCGACTCGGCGCCCGAGCTCTCGGACGACCCATGCGACCCCACAAGCGTGGCGCCAGCGTTCTCGCCCCACTGTCGCGGCTGCTGCTGCTGCTGCTGCTGCTGCTGTGGCAGCGACTGGGGTTCTGATTTGCCTTGTGGCTTGGGTTGTTGCGACTGCTGCTGACCGGCGGCGTTCCCGCTCTTGCTGCTCCCGCGCAACGTCATGTTCGCGCGCCGTGTCGGCCGCGTGCGCGTGTCGGTCGGATCGAAGCGAGTGGCGCTATCGTATGCTGCCCATGGGTGGGAGGGCGTGTCTCGTCGTCGTGGCTGCCGCAGACGGTGGTCGTGGTGTTGTTTATCGCCAAGGCTCGTGTCGTGGTCCGAAAGGGTGGGGTAGGTGAGATTGGTCGGTCGCGTCGATACAGCGGGAAAGATGTTGGCGCGCGGATCCAAGTGGGATGCTGCGCGTGCGCTCTTTCGTGGCGCGGAGTCGGGTGGTCCGGTGGGAGAGAGGTCGAGTCCCGAGCGGCGGGCGGAAAGCGAGGCGGCTCCGCAAGCGAACGGGTGGAAGCGATCGGAATTCGAGGGTCAGTCTTCGCGCGCGAGTGGAGTGTTGGCGACCAGAGGATGGTATGACCGTGAAAGAAGGTACAGCAAGTAGTGTTCTGAGGCGGGTGGTCGAATAATGCGGGTCAGGCAATAATCTCTCTCTCTCTCTCCGCGGGGCAGAGTAGACGTGGTGCCGGACTCCACTTGGACTGCACGCACTACTCTCCGGGGGCGGGAGAGGGAAGCTCCAGCAGGGATCCGTTGCGAAACTCGGCGCTCTCGACACGACAGGATCAACACCTCGAAAGGAGTCGATGAGTTGGGCAATAATGACGTATTCCTGGTCGTACACTCGCGATGGAGGAAGGAGGGTGAAAGAGGGGGGGAGGGGATAAATGTTGGTGGGATGGAGGTTGGTTGCAAGTACAGTTCGGGTGGTAGTTGTCGGTCGAGGGCGTCACCGGGCGGACGCCGCAAGCTGAGCGCTCCGTGGACCGACTCGAGCTTTCGGTTGCGCCGCCCGAGTAAACCCTGCCGCCTCTCCGCCGTGTGTGTGGGGTGCCCGCCTCTGCACGTGCGTCCGCTGTCCGGCTGGTTCGCGAAGTCAGGGGGGAGACAGGACTTCCGGACGACACGGGCGAATTCATGCGAGTTGGCCTACATACTCGGTAGGGGGGAATGCCATATATGCAGTGGGTTCGAGTAGTGAGGCGTTTGCTGCTTTTGCCTCGACCACAACGCTGTTGTTTTTGCCAACTGCTACTACTATCGCAGCCACAGACCCCAACCACGCCACGCTTCTAGGCCCCTGTCGTTGGTCCAGCATGCACGCTAGGAGGTGCCGTCACCACTCTCAGACACGCGGCGAGACGAGGCAATAAATACTGTAGGTCCCTCATCTCGCTCATGAGGTGGAGGAGCCCTCGATTCCCCTTTGGCATGGTCTTGGAGTAACACCGGCGATGCGAGGCTACTCCGTACCTAACTAAGGCATGCTATCATCAGCTCATTCCGCCTGTAAAAGGTACCTAGAGGAGGCATGAAAGCCCCAAACCCTGTGGGGCAGCAGCAGCAGCAGCAGCAGCGGCCTCTCACAACCCCCTAGCGTCTACATGCTTTTCAAGTAGAGATACCCGAGTCCTGCCCCGCACTCTGCATACGCGAGAGACGCACATAGATGTAGTTACAGACGACGCGAACCCCACCCCGCCGGCTAAAATCCACCGTGGCGGTGAAGTGAAGTATCGGAATGGGGGCGGTGCGGCCGGCAGGGGGGGGGGGGGCAAAAGAAGGTAAGGTAGGTCTCGAAGTACCATCACCCGTGCCTACACGATACTCTCGGGTGCTACGGTATTGCGACATCCCACGATCGAAGTCTGAGCGGTGCAATCCAAGGGGCGGGCGAGTTCGTGGAGAGCAGGGGAAGCGGTCGTGTATCTCATGGCCAAGTAACCTGAAAAGTCGACGGACTGATCCCGCCTTCCCGCAAAACCTCATGTATTTTCACCATCTGTCTCGTTCTTAAATCTGTCATCTGTCCTTCTCAACCCCTCTCCAAAGTCGCCATCTCCAACCGATCCGGCTCCTCCTCACTAATCACAACAGGCACCGGGCGCCCCATCTGCCTCCCCTCGACCTCGCCCACCCGCGCCGCGAATTTACTCTGCGCCTCACCCACGCTCGTCCCACTCCCAAACGACGCGGGCGTCTTCTTCTTCCCCCCGCCCGCCCCGCCCCCCCGCACCTCCCTCGCACTCGCCTTCTCCTCGACTTCTTTCACAGTCCCCACACGCGCGGGCGAAGGCGGCGCCGGCCGACTCATCGCCAGCTGCGGCCCCGCGTGCCAGATGCCTTCTTGACGCGGGTTCTGCGACAGCAGCGTGAAGGCGCCTTGGCGGATGCTCGCCGTGCGACAGCGGCTGACGGCCATCCAGAGCGGGTCGGTGACCCACAGGCTGAAGGAGAGGTAGGGGGTTCCCGAGGCGCCGGCGGAGAGCGAGGGGAGCGGCGGGCAGGAGAAGGAGGCGAGGACTTCGCGCGACAGGTCCACGATGGCGCGGAATTCGGCTTCGTAGGTGTCGTAGGCGGCGGCGCCGGCGCGTTGGTCGACGGTCGCGAGCATGCTGCCGACGAGGTGGTTGGCTTTGAGCACCATGGCGCGTTTGAGGTCGGTGGGCGAGAGGCCGGCGCGAGTCGAGGAGAGGTAGGCGGTGAAGGCTTCTTCCCAGCGGGCGAACCAGGGGGCGTAGCGGAGGTATTTTTGGGTGGCGGTGGAGGCGTTGATGGAGGCGGGGAGGGCGGGGTCGTAGTTTCGCATGAAGCCCATGACGCTGTTGAGGGCGGTGTGGAGGGTGGAGTGGGCGTGGTCGAGGCTGAAGACGTAGAGAATTTCGGGGAGAGGTGGGAGGTGGTTGGGCGTGGAGGCGTCGGGGCGGCGGTTTTTGTCGAGGAGCGCGGTGGCTTGTACTTCGAGGCGCTCGACGATGGGCCGCATGTGTTCGATGTCGTCGGCTTCGGTCGGGGCCATGGTGGAGGGGTTGGCGCGGCCGATGGATTGGAGGAGGCGTTTGCCTTGGAGCGCGTGGTTGACGGCGCTGTCGCAGCGGCCTTGTAACGCTTCGAAGCAGGTGAAGAGGACGCAGGTGGTGAGGGCGAGGCGGGAGTCTGGTGCTCGACGGCTGCGCTTCGCGGCGTGCGCTTCAGACATTTGAGTGTTGGTCAGGCACGCGATGGCCTGGTTACACTGGTCCAGGGCGAACTCGATCGACCGCGCCTTACGCACCTCGTCGACCGCGCCGCGCTGTATTATACATTCGTGGAGGGCACCTATGGCCGTAATGGCGTGGAGAATGGCTGGTTCGTGGTAGGAGGTCTGAATTACGTTCTTCTGCCAGAAGGTCGAGTCGAAGAAGCCGGCCATCTGGGGGGCGCTGAAGTTGACGAAGAACTGTAGACTGTGTCGCTCGCGCCAATTGCGCCGCCATTTCAAGTTCGGGCGGAATAATGTAAGGCTGTCTGGGTTGCAGAAGAGAGAGTCGTGTTGCTGTTCGCGGTCCGTGTCGTTGATGCTCCAGCTGTCCGAGAGTGCGTTCCTGCAGCCGGGGTTGTTTGGATCGCAAGGGATTCCTTTGGCTCTGTCCATGGTCAGCAAAGTGTTGAGAGGGGGAAAGCGATCGTGGAGCGATACAAGCATGGTATGCAGCCCGTCTGCATCTTCCTCTTCCGGCCGGTCATCGACATCGCATTACCACTGCCATTTCTATACCACAAAGGCACATCCTGCCCGCTCCCGTACCCCAACGCCACAGCGCCGCGCTGCACCCGCATCAGGTTTCCGTTGTAGTCGCCCCCCATGGTACTTCTCGCTCTGTAGATATCCTTTTCGAGATCCTCAAAGGACGAGCGAGGGCGCTTTGCCGGGACTTCCGGTGGCGGGCTGGGTCTGGATACAGCGTCCAGGTTGGCATTCCACCAGCCTGGGTCGCCCGAACTGGCGGGATGCTGGTTTCCGCGCGGCATGGGCGGCATATGCTGAACAGAGTTGCGGGGCATAAATTAATAATAGTAGTAGAGAAATGCTGTTGAAGGATGCCAACAAGGAGACGGCTCGAGGACGGGAAAGATGAGGGAGCTAATGGCGCAAGAACTGGCGCTAAGCCAGACGAACAACCCGAACCAACAACAGCAACAACGACAGGTCGAGAGTCGTATATGTATGTATGTTCAAACGAAGGATGGCGCAGACGAAGGAATCGAAAGGAAGCTCGCATGGAGGCACCTAAGAAGGTCCCGCCACGAGGGTCGTGCATCTGCGGGCACTCCGGCCGCGGGCGAGGGGTATCCCACCGATCCGTTCCAGATCGCCCAGCGGTGTGGCGGACCCTCACACACCACACTACTGCCGTACCCTCACAGGTCGTGGCAGCAGATCAGCGCCGTGTGCGGTAAGGCGAGGCTGGCGTAGCGGCCGCCGAGGATGGCTATCGTTCATTCAGGTGGTAGGTTCTCCCCCGTCGGAGCCGCTACTGTATCGAGTAGTGAGTTGTATCTCACGAGAACACGCCGCAGACCAGGGAAGAACCACAACGGCCGCGCAACAACAGCTGGACGCCGGCAGCCGTAGTGGGGGATGCCGCCCTTTCGCAGCCCGAGTACGGCAATCAGCAATAGGAGTCCGTTACTCGAGTTGATTGGATTGGAGTGTGCGCCGATACATGCAAGGGGGCTTCGAGTACCTGATCCTCCCCCCCCACCCACCCCCCTTCCCACTCACACCGTCAGCGGCTTCGGTCTGACCGCTTTAATGCGGCCGGACTGCGCAGCAACATCGACCCCACGTGTCCACGTGTGCGGCTGCACAGTAGTAGGTTGGCATTGTTATCAGCTCGCTCGTCAGCAGTGTTGTTGTTGTTATCGATCACCCACGCATGCCCACATGGTGGCTGTTCCATTGGCTTGGGGCGTGCGAGTTTGTGGTGGACGCGCCGAGGCTTTTGGATGCCTTTGAGCAGTGTGTCCGCCACGGATGCGGTTGTGCGGTGGACCCGTTCGCCGCCTCCATGCGCCATGTGCTATACTGTGCCGCTTGGAAGAAACCGCAACGAGTTATTGCCCAAATCGAGCAAAAGTGCAGCTCGCAACGCTGTTGGCTGTTGTTGCGTAGATCTGGAGTGCCTCAGGAAGCACATCCCTGCAGTTGCACGCAAGCGATCCGAGCAGCCGACAGCTCGGGACTCGAATGAATCTCTCGCCGTCATCACATACAGTCTCTCCGTCTCTCCTCTCGTCTGCCATTGTGACGACTGCTCGGGCAATGCTGCAATGCTCTATCGCCGCCATGCCTTGACGACGGCATCGACGCTGCGGCGCGCTGGCTGCTACAATGCCCCTCCCCGCGCACACGCGCCCCTCGACGCCATCCTCCGCCAATATAGCTCCCAGACTGGCGTGACGCACGACATTGCGATCCTTGGCGGGGGCATCACGGGTTTGGCTTCGGCCTACTTCTTGACGAAAGAGCTCCCTCAGGCGAAAATCACCGTCTACGAGGCCTCGGATCGCTTAGGCGGCTGGCTCTCGTCTAAGCGTGTGCCGGTGAAAGATGGGACGGTGCTGTTCGAAGCGGGGCCACGCACTCTGCGGCAATCGGTCAATGGGACGCTGGCTGTCAAGCTGGTACGCGCGAAACAAACGAACATCAATGGACAGGGGCTCTACAGGAACTGACACGGGCCGTAGATGCAAGAGCTCGACCTGGCCAAAGATGCCATCTTCACGCAAAAGACCGCCCCGGCCGCCGTCAACCGATACATCTACTACCCCGACCGCCTCGTCTGCATGCCCAATCCCGCCTTCAGCATCTTCGACAATCTTTGGAAATTGATTTCGGAGCCGGTGTTCAAGAATCTGCTGTGGTCTGGCATCACCGAGTGGAGCAAGGACCCGCGGGATGAAAAGGTGGAGGATGAAAGTGTGGGCGAATTCATCTCGCGTCGGGGGCACACGGACAACGTGGATCGCCTGTTGAGCGGAGTGCTGCACGGGATATATGCTGGCGATGCCTGGCAGCTGTCTGCCAAGAGTCTGTTCACCTCGATGTGGCGGGACGAGATTCGGGACGGCTCACTCTCGCAAGCCATGGCGAAGAAGCAGACCGAGGGCTGGGAGGTCACGAAGCAGGACGCTGAGTTCATCAAAAGCTTTTCCGAATACCCCTGGGAGCCCTTGCTTAAGGAGACGATGAAGAACAACTCTGTCTTTACGTTCAAAGAGGGCCTGTCCATGCTTACGGACAGACTGGCCTGGAACTTGATCGAGTCTGGGAAAGTCGAGTTCAAAACCTCCACCCCCGTCGAGTCCGTCTCCGTCGACGAGAACTCCAGCGTCAGCATCACCGCGAAAGGTTCCGACGAACCCGCCAAACACACCACCGCCATCTCCACCCTCGCCCCAGCCCCCCTCAACACCATCCTGAAAGCTACGAACCCCATCGTCCCCCACATGCCCGCGGTTACCGTCATGACGGTCAACCTCTACTTCCGCACCCCCGGCCTCCACCCCCCAGGCTTCGGCTACCTCATCCCCCTCGCCACACCCTTCGAAAACAACCCCGAGCGCGCCCTAGGCGTCGTCTTCGATAGCGCCTACTCCCCTTCGCCCGCCGACGTCGACTCCAGCAATTGGGCCACCAACGACGAGGAAACCCTCCAAGACCTCCAGCACGACGGCCAGCTCCTCAACGTCAACGACTTCGCCTGGTACAACGCACCCGTGAAACCAAACCTGCAAGACGACGTCCCCACGCGCGGCACGAAACTCACCGTCATGCTGGGCGGCCACTTCTGGGACGACTGGCCCGCTTTCCCCAGTGAGGCGGAAGGGCTGGCGCTCGCGCGTGCGGTGCTCGAGCGCCATCTCAACATCTCCGAGGAGCCGGAGGTCTCGCAGGTCAATCTGCAGCGCGACTGTATCCCGCAGTACGTGGTTGGGCATTCAGAGAAGTTGCGCAAGGCCCATGTGAATTTGGAGCGGGAGTTTGATGGGAGGGTGAGGGTTGCGGGGAACTGGATGGGGGGTGTCGGGGCGAATGATTGTTTGCGGACGGCGTGGGATGTGGTGCAGGGGATCAAGAGCGGGCGGAGGCGGACGGGGTTGGAGATGGTGGGGAGGGAGGAGTGGGTGAGGATGAGGACGGCGAGGAGGTAGGTGGTGGTGTACATTATGCCGTGGCTTCAAAGGCTGTTCGAGCAATAGACAAGTAGTAGGTCTTTGTAAACTGCAAATCACCAGCGCGGACCAAGCACGCATCGTCGTGTCGTGTCGTGAAACACGCAGCAGCTCAAACACGCCCAAGCCCTCTGATGATCGTCCCCTCTCGCCCATTGAAATTGCACGCGCATCACCGTGAGACTGCCAGTCTGCCAGCGTGGATCGCTTCACAACAGACTCCTCACACTCGCTTCACGTCTCGCGACAATCAAACCCACGCGCGCATAGCATTCCCCCTTACCAAACCCACCCGCGGGCAGCCCACATCGAGACGTCCGAGACACTCCCCGTACTTCGACCACTCTCTCCTTTCTCCGCCGATCAATCTCGCAGTGAAAACGTAAAGTCGCGCTTCTGTATACTTTGCAATGCCGCTCAGGTCGGAGTTGACTTCACATCGTTACTTAGTTACTGAGGACATGGTAGTGGACTCCAGCTATAAGATGGCCGTCGGTAGTAGCCGCCGACACGATGACGGCATTCACTGCAGCGCCCGCGGTGGAGGAGGGCGGCGTGCTAAATTGGGGGCGGGGCGGGCGGGCGGGCGGGCGCTATCGAGGCCGAATATCTCGTAGTGTGGTGGTGGTCCTCGAGATGGACGGGGTGTGTCGTATGCACCCCTGAGCGATGGGGCTAGCGGGAAGCGCGATAGTGTCTGTATAAGCTGTTTTAAGGTGCAACAATGCAGCGAGGTACATGTATTGACATTGTGGAGGGGGGGGCGGGAGGGGGGGGGCTGTAGAGGGTGGTGATGATTGATTATTGTTGGGGTTTCGGGGGGTTGTGGTGGTCGTTGAGAGGATGAAGAAGAGGATGATGACGATGATGATGATGTATGGGAATTGAAATCGCCTACCGTACAGTAAGTCGTAGTAGCAAATATCTCCTAGGCACTGTATTACAGCAAATTGCGGGCGGTTAAAATGATTTTATTTTTAATACCTATGTATTGGGCAAAAAGACTCGTCGGTCGATCACGGACTTGGCGGGTCGTTCAGGGTCGCAGCTCCACTCCTCTCCTCTCCTCTCCCCTCCCTCCCTCCCTCCCTCCACCGGCCTGTGCCTTGTCATGTCACCTCCGGGTCTGTGCCTGCATGTCGTCTGTCTGTGTGTGCCTGTGTGCCTGTCCCTCCCCGGCCGTCGCATCCCCCACTCGCTCGCTCGCGCACCCTCCCCCCCCCCCCGGGAACCCCTCGACTGTCCTGTTGCTTGCAGCACCCACCACTCCCTCCCACCCTCTCTCTCTCTCTCTCTCTCTCTCTCTGTCTACCTCCCTGTCGCCGCCTTCCACCACCACCACCACCACCACTACCACCACCACCACCACCACCACTACCACCA